>CM067348.1:45480732-45563232 GCA_034190875.2 Urechis unicinctus | reverse complement strand
TTTAATTGCTTTGAGCAATAAAGCGCAGTGGTAATGGTTCACTAGCAAAGATACTGCTCGGACAAATTGAGCCAAATTGATATCGGACTGGCTTAGATAATCCAACCATATCGATGACTTGAGGGGTCGTAATAATGAGTTGCAAACCTTAAAGTGGTCAGCCTGTTAGTAGCTTTTAGAGATTACCAAAATGTTCAATGATGATGATTAGTGAGACCGGATATTCCTGTGCTGCTTACCAAAGGTTTTTTTTATTTGCATTATGCTTACTTTATAGATAAGCGCATTCGAATATCAGATGCAGTAACTATTGCAACATATTAAGCAACCTCCCAACCATGTGAATGGGTTGCATATAACAGTCAGCACTATGGATAATATAGCATGTTTACACAGGTATGAACGTGCATTTATCGCGGGCAGCAATATAATTCAGATGTTTTCCTCACGTTGTAGAAAGTAAACTGACAGTGCCCTTTTTCTTTATTGCCTTTGTTCTCCAAACAGCACAACCAATAATTACAGTTATGTCTTAACACCTTCCAATTAACATTCACTGCAGGTGAAATTTATTATTCAATGCATAAGCCAATCGGCACTCAAAAGTAAATTAACGTTTTATATAAATTGTTCAACAACTTTCAGCGACAATATATTTTGGGTAAGTGCAGAGGTAGTCATAAAAAGACGTTATATCAAACACAGCTGTTACACGGAGTGAAATAATTGTCCGTTGTACATGTGGTCACACCTAATTTTATGATTATTAGTAGCCTTGTGCCGATGTGGATGCACCCAAAAGTATCTCATTCAACGAAGTACGCGTATGTTTCTTGGCGGTCGTTTGCATTGCATTCATTATAGCCCAACAACAACCATTGTCACAGCTTTCGCCGTCCAATATTACTTTCCCGCGGAGACGTGTGCATGTGTTTCTGCTTGCATAGACGATGGATGTTTAGTATGCACACGCTGAATTATTACCGTGTGTGTTGCTTATGGTCTTCTTCATTCTTATGTTGACTATCGTTGTAAGATCACAGGCCAAGATCATTGGTCTTTTTAATACTCACCAGGGTATTAGCCAATTCCCAAATGTAATCCAAGCAGAAAGACAATCGGAAAGATAACTAACTTTGAAGGGCAATAGCGTCTGGTGCCATGGAAATAAGAGTCCGCATTTGATGGCCCCTTGTGGTCGCATGACCTCGCACGTATGCCTTGAATCCGTTGAAAATGTAAACAACAAACGCGACCATTTTTCAACAGCAATATTTAACATCGATTTTGTTGTAAGCAAAGCGCCCAATATAGAAACTGCGTTGCCATTCAACAAATAGGTGAGCAACACATCAGTGAGGTACAGTAATTGTTGTTATTCAATGATTAGGCTCTACAGCTTAGAACTTTACTAATAAACGACAATGGTTTAGAAGCTTATTTTCATGTACCCAAAAACGGTATATAGTTCTTTTACGATGCACTTTGTAGTGTTTAGTACTCGATGTTGAAGCATCTAGAAGATAAGCTGGAGCACACAGATCCAGCAGTCTTGTGTTGCACACTATATCAACTTAAAATGATAGGTGGTAATAACTGTAAAATCGTGCACTTGATACCACTTTCATCTACAATGAGGTAAACAAAAGACGATAAGTGGTTCGAAAAAGCAGACTGACAGGATTTGGAATGTACCTGCAACAGAACTAGGTAAAATAAATATTATTTTGAGCGCATATTGCGGCAAAAGTATATTAAGCCTACACCCTGCAGATATACGCAGCGACCGATATCAGAGTTGCGTTTTCTGACGATTATTTACAGTAGACAGGGATTGAAAGAATGTACGACCCTGTATGACAAATGTTAATTCAATCTACAAGGGAAGCAAATATCAAATAGGTGCTGACGTTTATGGACAAAACATATTTAAACAGTCTGTTAAGTGGCTGTCAAATGAAATCCGATGCAACCCGCCCGCAGATTACGTGCTACATAACCAGCCCCTTTTATTGGGCTTATTTCGAGTTTATTCGAATTCATTTGGATGTTTCTTACAAACTAGTTAGGTGATGAGGTGAGCGCATAAATTATTTGCATTATTCAATACTAAAAAGTCTGTTTCATTGTAGTGCCATTTCTCAGAGACAACCCCTTTTGTCTGACTATCAAGACTGAATTACAAATCTCAAACAAAACATTGATTTTCGTGGCTTATGATGTAATCATGTGCATTTGTAAGGACTCATAAGTTAGACGAGAAACATTTACAATAATAACACATAACAACATAGACGCTGAAAGGGCTGAATTGATAAACCGTTTGTATATAACATAGTCTGAATAGCACGTGAATATATCACCGCCCAAGGCAAGTCACGCTATGTTTATTGCAACAATGACGCGTGCAGAGCGGTTCACTGTACTTTCAAACAAATATCAAGGAAAGCGTTATGATTTTTTATGTATAACAACCTTTATATATAATAATTATCATAATACAGAGTAACCGTCAATCTCGCTTCATGCTGCGCATCTCGTTACGTAGCTCAATGACCATTAACATTATTCACAAATGATAGAATAAATAAAGTATTTACTGTTCTTATTAACCTGCATAATTGAGTTCTGCTAGCGTTAACCGATAATGACCATAGTTTGATAAACAAATTGACCGCTGTTGGAGTTGATAAATGAGAGATTTGGTGTAACACTATATAAATCAATATAATTTAGAGACTAAGTACAACCTAATATTGATGTTTCCACCACAATCGATGCGTTGCTATCACATACCACCTTGGTGCTCTAGCAGTGGCATTTAAAAATAGCGAATTTGAATTATTTGCGCATTTGAATCATTTGGGTATTAGCAGCGGATTGTTGTTTTATTTATTTTTCTATCTGATTGAGAGGTTCTATGGGCTGAAAAAAACAGAGCGTAGCTTTGGAACAACATGACAAGCAAATTGCTAGTCGGCAATTATGCATTTAAATAATGGATAAATCAATAACATGCCAATTTGATGGAGGAGGGTCACTTAATATATTTGGAGGGGTAGGATTCTAGACAAATAAGCGATTGTATGGTGAGCCTACAAGGCTGTGATTAAATTGCGTAGAGAGCCTAAATATTTATTTTCACTTAGTTTTCCACCCACATCACTGAGCATGTGCGTTTCAATTATGGAGAGATCCTTCACTGCATGTCAATCTCACCTAAGTATTTGACGAGCGTGATAACACCTTTACAAATAAGACCCAAGTAATTGTTTGATAGTCGGGTAACATTTTGACAAATATTGGTTCAGGGTCACGTTTTGTTCTAGTAAAGGTGAACGAGGTACTTACCAAGCGGAACTTTACACGCGTGTGTTTAATGGTTAATATTGTGTTTAAGGTAGCCAACTTCGTATCATGGATTAATGCAGCGGGTGAATTTTTAACGGCATGCGCAGCGTCGTCTTCCACAGTACCTGGGACTGTTGTTCCGTCTTCTAGGAAGAAGTTGTCTCACCAGTAACAGTCCCCAATCCAACATGATGTCAGCTGGAATAATCACTATATTTGACTAGGTGCGGCTCGTTTGAAATAGTTTAAAAGTTATATTGCTGTTATATCCAACCGTCACAACAAGCATACGCGAAGTAGGTATGGATTCAATTAAATCAAACTATGGCCCTCGTTGACACATTAAATATATCTGCCAATTCACAATCATAATTCCCATCTCTCAATCAAATATAGCAATGCATATATAATCGTTTAACTGACTATTTGTGTGTCACTTCAATTAGCAACGATGAGGTGACTTGCTTAACACAATTTAGAAATTACAATTTAATCTTGCTTGTTAAATTTCCCGCTATTATTGCTTGCGGCTGAGCCAGATTTGTTGACATATTGAGAGATAATATCTGGCTTACCACATTCGGATGCACTTGCGCGCAAACATACTACAAACAAATAATACTTTTATGCGTATCCAAAGCTAATAGATTAACTGCCGCTTAATGCCCTTGCCCTTTCAGATCTCATCGACTGTTATGTGCATATCTGTGCATATGGGTCTCTTGAGCCGGCATATACATGGCAGTTTGCGTTGAATATATTTTAAACTAAGGCGGGATCATTTCATGCATCATGTATTCTCGAATAAGCTGGATTACTCACAAGCTCTACCAACCCCATATGCTATAGCCTCACACTGCGGACGCTCCATAAAACGTAACGATGCTTTTATATACCAGTCACACCTTCCGACCACATGAAGTAACTGATCGTATCCTATCCGTATACGAAAGCATACATGTTCATCATCAAGTCATTTTGATGCGATCTCACACCGCTCTACGGATTGTAATTACCACTTCGAGTATATGCACATGACTCTCAATCTGTCATATGCACGGCATGTAAGTACATCAAGTAAAAAAGCCTCGCTTGCGGTAATCAAACCAGGGGTAATAACCACAGAGATACGTTGACTATTGTCTTCAAGGCTAAGCACTTACTAAGATAGCCATGACATGGTCATATTTAGCCGGTTCAACAAATGATGCATGCAGTTTTGATACTTGAAATATTTTGTTAGCAAGAAACTGTTAATCAACGGCAACGAGTCCTATTTTTGCGTACAGAGGTTTTGTTTCAAAGAAATTAGTCTTGCCAAATGTGATTGGCTAAAAGGCGTTATTACACATGACACTGAAATATTGACTTTCAACACATATAACATGGTTGGAATATCAAACATTTGACATGGCCTATGTTCTTCAGTAGAAGCGTATTTACAACTCTCTTCCTAGATACATATCTCAACCGAAACAATTTGTCTAAAATTCTTTTGGGAAATATATCCGTACGATCCGTTACAGTTGCGTGCCTTCAATTATAAAGCGCAGAGCAATCCTCTGTCAAATCATTAATTTCGCCCACTTTCATTTGCTGCACCTTTTAACCAGGGTGCATGTATATATTTAAATATAAATGCGTTGAAACATTCAACCACGATTGACAACACAAGGACGGTAAACAACAATATCATCGCAACATATACAGACAGGTTACAGCATAAAGATACCTCCTGCAAGTACAAAAATGGCAATTATTTATAAATGTTAAATCTGGATAAATTATGTTTTGACTTGGTGTAAGAGTCTAGCTTTATAATGACCAAAACATTATTTCAGTGGGCAAGTCATGGTATAGCAGAGAGGTTTAGTCCTCATTGCGAACGCATGAATCATTGTGGAACAATGAGGCGCTGTTAAATATTCGATCCCAGCCCTCGATGTCAAGTTTGCTGCGATGTTCATTGATGTTGCTGCAAGGGAAAAGCCAAAAGTCTTTTCGTATCGTTTCCAATTACCGAAGCTTCTATGTCCAGCTAGAAATACACATATTGAAGCATTAGCGCTAATTCTGGCTAATACTAGCGATGTGACACACGGATGGCGGCATCCAGTAGTGATTATTGTTTGGATATCAAAAATACCACACGATGTGAAAATACTAATGCTGCAATGAGTTATGCATCCCTATTCGCACTTGCTTGCATTGTTATTGCATCAAGATAACCTTTATTCTTACTGCGGCACACTGTTTTTTTATCGCTTTGTTCATTAGACGGTTGTTTATGGTGCTCTCAAACAAGGATTTAGTCATTTCCTGTAATCAACAAATGCAATGTGAATCCAGATACAAATCATCCAAGGGTAAAACACCGACAGCATTTTGTATGCGTCGTCAATGTGGATAGTAGACATATTTCAGTTAATCTCATCTCAGGAAGCTATTAATATTATGTTACAGGTGTAGTTGTATGTCAGTTGGCAATCTTGCCAATGTCCACAGATAATTCAGTACCCTGTGATTACGATGCATGGAAGGCATTTCCCACTCTTCTCTCTGCAAACCTCAAATGCAATCGGCACATAATTGTGACTGAGCACTATTTGACATAGAGCAAACATTGTACCATCATGAATGCTTACACATGGTTACATCGCACGTCTACGTGCAACTATACCAACTCAACCACATATGCAATTTGCTGCCTTGTGCCTTTGGTTGTATTGGGAATATGTCCGCTCAGTTTGTACAGGAGGTTTTACAAAAGTTAATGCCAAGAAGCGTACAATACTGGTTTGTATGTATAAATATAGGCACGCAATTAACGTAAAAAGTGGTCGGAAATGTTGGATCGCGCATTATCCTTCAGCATTGCAATAATATCCGGTGACTGGTCTTTGTGGCATAGTAGCTTACTGCTTCACCATTCGACCCACAGGTATAGGCATATGATTATATTACTAATTGATGCCACGACGGACTGTTGGTTGTCATGTGGTCCATGGTTGTAGGAAGCTGCAAGGGTGCAGCCATTTGTGTCTTGCGCTGTAGAGTTACTTGATAATTGAACTCGGCAATATATGTTAAATTCGCGAACCCTTGATGCATCTTGATTGACCTATTTAGCTTATTATGAAATAAGGAACAGACAATTATATAAGGATACGCAATAATTGCAGGTTTCTCAGATAGAAGCATGTTGGATGTTACTATCGATCTGTCCCTAATTTTGAATTTCGGAAGGCATGAGCGGCATTATGTAGTTTCAGTTTTCTCGCATTACTAGATAGGTAATGTATGCTCATTTGTAATTCTCTTCACTTAACTAACCTGCAAGGACAAACTCCTGTTTTATTCTGGAAAGGCGTCTACTGAAATCATTCTAAACTAAGCATATCGCACTGTAAACATGCGTATCCTTCTTTTAAACCCATTGTTATCATCATAGATTGATGGCGCGATTTCATCTATTAGCATGAGACTCTCTTAATAGTCGAGGGACTTACATAGTTGATATACCTAAATGATTATGTAGATAAAATGTGAATATACTTTTCACTAAACGGTTTTGATGACCCAAGTGCAACAGTGGCTAAGGGTAAAAATATTCACCATGAATTGGAGATGGCGCAGAAATATTGCCTTGCTCGTCACGGATAACATCGACTGTTACGTCTACAGCTTTATTGCTGAGTGTACGATGAGTATTTGCACTGGGATACACGCTTGTTCTTGACGCTGATCTGCGTGATCCGTTGGTGTATTGGGATCTGGAGCCGGGATGATACTGCTATGTCTGTCTCTCGCAGCTTGTTTATTTGTCGCCGACCTGATCGTAACTACCTACCGTAAGGTCCTGTGAAATAGTGATGGGAGTCAGGGTTCGATGATGTCATCGTTACTACAACGGGCGGTGTCATAGTCCTGTCTACGGAGGGTGTCAGCGGCCAAGTTAAGTGATCCCTTTTGGTATTCTATATCAAAGTCGTATGATTGCAGTAATAAGGCCCAACGAATTAGTTTGAATGCTCTCTGATTGATGTTTTGAATTGACAGCAATCTCCTGTGGTCCGTTACTAATGTGAACCTACTTAATTCCACAAATGACTTCAAGAACGGTATGGAGAATAGCAATGCTAGCAGATCATGGTGGGTTATTGAATAGTTCATTCAAGTTAACTTAAGTCTCTCCTTGGGTACACGATGTGACTTTCATTTCCGTTGCCGTCTATTTCGGCCAAGAAATTAACCAATGGCGGATATGCTAGCATCTATGAAGACAATGAATAGCTTATGCAAGATTCTAATAGGACATGGAACAGCAGCACCATTTGCTTCCATTAAAAACTTTCTACATAAATCCCTAGTCCAAGTAATGGTCGAGCTTCTTTGGCGGTAGTGGGGTAGGTGTAAGTTGCCACAGAGTGCAGGTGATTATCGTTTCATAGGGCACCTTCTCGCGAGAGATTTATTGCCAAGTATTCGACCTCTTTCTTGAAGAGGAAAAGCTTCATGGGATGAAGCTTGAGATTATTTCTTCTCAACAGCAAGGTAAACCAAATTGCATGACACAAGAGGCTAAGTCTAGACAAGGAAAGTATTTGGGCTTAGTGTGATCTCATTAAACGTGACATCTGTTCGTGATATTGGGAGATAAAATATAATTGTTTGTGATTGGGTTATCTGAAGTCAAGACATGCGATATTGTGTAGGTTTTGTTTCATGTGGCATGTGGTTTTTAGACTTTGTAGTCTCTTTACCATGGTCGACTGACATTGAATCCTGCCTTAGTAGTTCATTCATCGCTCTGCTGATTTATGTTTTATTGTTGACGGACATGTTATAATAAATATACGAACGCAACATGGTAACTAAGGAACGTGATACTGCACATAAGAGCACAAATACAGCAATCTGGCGTACAATTATACCCCTTCACGTTATTCTCTTTATTTGCTTTTTTCGTGGAGAAGGTAGCACCCATGGAAGCAGTGACCATTGCGCTTGGAGATGTGATGAATGGCCCCACGAGTATTTGTTTTATTTGTCGCAACAAGCGCGCTACATTTACAAATATGTTTTCCTATCGCATATTAACGTGGTCATCTTCCTCTGTATCTAACTCTCCGCAATCCTTTGACAAAATACGCTTTGATGTTATCCGCATTTTGTAACAACCCCGGTGTTTATGCATACAATATATCACAATTAACAACGCTATGCCACTCTTTCGAAGTAATACCATTATCCACACAAACAAGCATGCTCGTGATACAGCGATGAAAGCAATTAGTAAAAGTACTAAAAAGTCAATAGCAAATCTCAAAGATATAGACTATGATCAATCAAAGGTACTTGAAAATGTTATTTAGTTCATTGCAGTTAATTGAAATGAACAATGACAAAGGAGATATCAATAACCTATCGTATAAAGCATCAAATAGATCAAGGGTTGGGTGTAGGTAGACAGCAGTTGATCAAAGTGTTTCTAGAACAGCTGGTTTTTAATCCGGGCTGTCAATCCGTCTAATAGTAGGAATGTCGGCCATACATGCTAAAATGTCGCTCAAGAAATATCTTAATCATGACCGTTAGCGTTAAAGAGCTAAAATTACACAAAACTGGCAAACAACACCGGATTGCACAGATATCAGAAACATTCGTAAAACGTGAGTAAATCGCAGTAATTTCATCCGTAGTGATGTTAAAATAACCGTTAGTGAGTTTTATATCTTACACGTTTGCGGTCGCAATTACTAGGATGTACAGCATTAAGTTTGTCTTCAACATATGGCACTGGCGCATTGTGATAATCGTGATTTTGTATCAACATAATCAATCGATTTGCTTGAGGATGTACCGCTAAGATATCATCAGTTTAACATTAATTCAGTAAGCAAGCCATGTTCTCCTATCTAATGCAGTCAGATTTTTTTCCATTTTCGTTTAATTAGGACCTGATAATGGGACTAATATACACTGGTTCGCTACTGTTTACAAGCATTGTCTAAAAAGCGCAGCTTCATGAGCAATATTATCATGCCATAATAAGTTCTCATGAAACAACACCTTACAGATAATAGAAGACTAATACGGTTAAAGCACATTGCCACTTGTAATTCGCAGAAACCACCAAGACTCATTTCATGTCTCATATGCATAGTTGAAATAAAATATATATCCTCTTTGACTGATAGAGAGAGACATCAAACCATAGTGCACTACATCACTGGACTGCGTCGCTCAAACGCAAGACAGTATTTTGTACGTTAATTTGTCTCTGGATGCTTGATGTAGATTAAAAGCCTCGTCAAGCAGGAGTGCATAATGGGAAGCAAGATGCTTGGCACGTGTGTTGAATATGTGGTGCCAGCATTACTATTTTGTGACAGCACAAATCTGATGCAAACTTCAAGGCGCAACAGGTCATGTGTTGTATATGCAGTTGAATAGGTTCTGCACGCAATAGCACAGATTTAATGGAAGTTTGATGATATTTCTCGAGCAGGTTAATCACGTGACAGCTGAAAATATCGGACGTAGCCAGCGGGCTTATTCAATCTTTGAAGTCCCACTTGCAAAATTGTTATTACGTGTCGAAAGGGTCACTGCGTTGAATAAAGGTTCGACCCCTTTCCATGATTAAAGAGCTTGTCCAGCTGGTGTAATGATGCGGGTAAATGGCAAACGAGCACACATATCATCTCTATAAACACAATAACACGGTGACCCCCTTAGCGCTGCTCACGCTTCCAATGATCAAAGAGGTCGTCTTTGTATATAACTCAATGTTTGTTCAAAGCTGAGGTCTCACAAAACCGTACCTGTAGTTACGAAAACATGATATTTTGATATCATAAAATGATGGTTGGAATGACTAGGCAAAAGTATAATCCTAAATTCTAAAGGAAACGACGTCAAGTCAAATATCAGGATGAGTGATTGTAATGATATGACCCCCAAATTCTGATATTCATTCAGAGCCACGCCTGAAAAACCACAATCCGTATGGATTATACCTATAAACAACAATATGCTGCGGGGCATCGCCATTTGTCATCCCGCCTGCCAAAGCTAATTAAGAATTTAAACTGTTTGTATCAAACATTCAGTAAATATCGGCTCCGTACAACAATATCAACCACTACATATAACAGGTCTATTCTATGTGTATGCCACCCATCTATAGGTTCTATGCTTGCTCATTGAATTATAAATTACAACTACTTGAGAACAATAGCCGCATGTCTACTATAAACGACTATCATCTGGGGAAAATGCTTATGAAGTTCCAGCAACGGGTTTGTTTTCGATTGTTAGGTAAACAATCGAGCATTATTGATAGCAAACTATTTATTTATGGTGCATATCAAATGTTGTACACTATGTATAACTGAAAAGGTATTATCGCATGAATGGTGGATATGTGTGCGTTATCTACGGTCAGTCGCCCGGGTAAAATGTACGCAATAAAAACAGTGATTCGTAAATATGTAAGGTTCAAGAGCTTCTGCAGTTTTTCGCTTTATCTATAGTTTAACGCTATGGGCAAATGCAGAATCTTACCATGCGTTTGGAAGACTCAGGTACAGCAACTATAATGTTCGCATGCGTTATAGATCTACTGACGTCACAAGCTGCCATATGGTAAATTGGTTGTTAATGAAGACTTAGCTTGTAATACGTACTGTCATTTATTATAACTTAACCATGACATTGTCAGTCGGTCAACTATATTGGGGCAATATATATATATATTTTAAATAATGTAGAAGGTAACAACACATATATTATTTAGGATATTTCGTCCTTAAATTGCACAATCAACGTCTAACGCATTTTACGAAGTGAAGCGACGGTGGATATATATTAAACTAACAGGTAGCATTCGAGGTATCAATGTTGCGGTTGTTTAGTCCACACTCGAGCCGCCTTACTGTGACTAAGTTGCACACATCTGGCGGACTACCTGCTAACTTTAATTGCGGTGTTTACTAACCGATATATTATCATCATGCCCCTTAACTTACATCAGTTGGCCTTATCCGCTGCTAACCTTTATTGTTAGCTGGTTTTAAATGACTGATAAATTTGGACTGGTGAATCCCTTTCCTCATTTAAATCCCCAGAATCGACAATGGTGAAACTAAAGCAGCGTTAAAATATAAGGGTTAGGCTGTTCATACGCATGAGCATTTCTAAACTCTTACTAATACGATTAATATACATAATGAATAAGATGATTGTACATTACAGTAGCTTCATGTTAGAGATAGTGTATATGTATATATATATATATATATATATATATATATATATATATATATATATATATATATATATATATATATATATATATATATATATAGATATATATATATATATATATATATATATATATATCTATATTCTATATATATGTATATATACATATCTACATATATATATATATTGATATATATATATATATGACTATATATATGACTATATATATATATATGCATGTATATATCTATATATATACAAATATATATATATAAATAAATAAATTTATAAATATGTACATCTATATATATATATATGTACATGTATGTATATATCTATATGTATACAAAATTATATATGCAAATAAATATATTTATATATATATATAGAGTCTCTGTATATATATATATTTATATATATATATATATATATATCTATATATATATATATATATCTATATATATCTCTATATCTATATATATATATATATATATATCTATCTATATATATATATATATATATATATATATATATATATATATATATCATATACCGAAAAAAAATTAATTCCCTTTTAGTTAAGAGTCTTTATATATGCACCATACTTGGCATTACAACAATTATGGGTACTAGGATAAAGATATTAACATATATTATACAAAGCATTCTCTCATTTTGACCAAGTTGTAAAATAAAACCGGGATATAATTGCTTTGTTTGCTGATACTACCACCCTGCTGTAATGCACACTGTACCAATTGGACAACTCTGACTTTTCACCTATGTGATGGACATTTGCTGTTATTTGCCTTTGTCATGCAAAATCCTCGAAGACGCATTGTTTATTATTCCGATATATATGTGATTGGTATACCAGAATTACGCTTTATATAGAATTAGTAGCGAACGTATCCATGGCTTAATATCGAGATATCAAATACACCATTACATACATTATTGATAGAAATAAACTCAATGATTACCACTATGTGGTGGCTTTAAATTCCTTGATGCTATTTCCGAGTACAGCAATGATGGGCTATTCATTGTGCGCTGGTGCCACATCCTTCTCTCCAGTGGGCGTGCAAGATATGACAAATCTGTCTCGACTCGACAGTTCTAACCTTAAACAAAAATATTGTGTGTATGATAAATCATCGCAATTGGACCGGATACAATTATACTGTTGCACCACCATGTTTCTACACAGTTTGGCAAATGAAAAAGAGTATTTGCTGTTTTTCTATGCCCATGCAAACATAAAATGTTATTTGTGTGGTTAGAAAGTCGTGCATGATGGCATTGGAGCATGTGTTTTGTTTTTTTAATGCGGCCTTACGTCTATTTAGGAGTGTAACTGATTGTAAGCGCAATGCAATTATGTCAGGCGTTGGGCTTATATGACTTTGTTAACGGGAGAGGTGTGTGTGGGAGTGGGGGTGGGGGCTATAACGGTTCATCATCATTTTCTTATGGTGAATGCTGTTTCGCTGTGTAAGCTGTGTTGGGCTTATATGACGCCTGTCAGAACGGGGTGACACTGAGCGAATAGGGGAGATAAATGATGAACTGATATTGCTGTTGGATAACGTTTGCTTGCAAAAAGCAACCCTACTAGTTTACAATTTCCACCCATCGTGAAGTTGTTAAAAGTAGCCCTTGGTAGAGGATACACTGAAAATACAATTATCAGAGGAATGACCTTTGATATTATAATTTGTATTGCTGACTATCAAGATGAGACAAGGTCAAATACCATTATCAGAGGAATGACCTTTGATATTATAATTTGTATTGCTTACTATGAAAATGAACGTGTGGCCTCTGGTAGAGGAGATGATGTCAAAAACCATTATCATAGGAATTACCTTTGATATTATAATTTGTATTGCTGGCTATCCAGATGAACGTGTGAGCCCTGGTAGAGGACACAAGGTCAAATACCATTATCATAGGAATGACCTTTGATATTATAATTTGTATTGCTGACTATCCAGGTGAACGTGTGACCCCTGGTAGAGGAGAAATTGTCAAATATCATTAACCGAGGAATGACATTCGATATTATAATTTGTATTGCTGAATATCAAGATCAACTTGTCTTCGACATAATATTTGTCTTTGACGCCTGGACAAACCACATCTACTTCAAAGCTCTCAGAAGCGCGTATGCTATCTGATATGTATATTGTCCCGTATGGACCCGTAAGAGGCGCTCACCTTTCAGTCAACCAGCTAGACGATCCCTGGTGCGTCATTAGTAATGGGCCGCAATGTTATGAAGTATTTATACCCTTCATCTAGGTACTATTTACGTTGTAAGATAAAATATTTGGGATTTTATGTTGAATCGGACCCCTGTCTTTGGCTGTTGGTAACATTGTTTAAGACAGTGCTTGGTAGTAAGCCATTGCGTCATCTCGTTACCAGACCATTGCGCCACATTAGCAAGCTGATTGTGCGCGCTGCACAGGTTAACGCGATCGCTATCATATCATATCCTGCCTAACTTAAATACATTTGTTCAAACACTGAACTCGAATATCGAGCACGGGACCTGATCCTATTGTATTATCCTGTTAATTATCAGACGCAACTGGTGCAGAGATAGCTTCGAATTATTTAGCATAATTTGTCTATCCTTCGGCTGGTTGGTCATTTATGAAAAATTGTATGCCCTCTGGAGTCTCAAAAAAGAATCGAAGCAAATTCAATGTAAATTACACACACTGTTAGAAATCCTGACGATCAGAGCAAATCATAATACTGAAGAATGATTCGTGGCAAATTGCCCAAATATTGAAATGGATTTCGACAAATTGGCAAATTAGATGACATGAACCTGCATTATCAAAGTTATTTGTGGCCTGCATCGAATCATCAAAAGATTATCAAGATCGTTGGCGTGCAGATTAAATACATCATAGTTGGAAATTTATCTGAGTCAAGTTTAACTCGATGGTTGACCACCTAATCGAATCTTGTGTGCTGCTTGGTGAGTTTGACATTTTTACTAATAAACTGGCTGCGGGTCTTGTATTTCTCTCCCCTGAAGTGCAAATTTATACGATGCATGAGGACAATCTCATTACAAAATCGTGTTAGTCAGCGTTAAGGTAAACTTATCAATCAGCGTGTCTTAATAGTTCTCTAAATTGATTCAAATGCCCATATATATATATATATATATATATATATATATATATATATATATATATATATATATATATATATATATATATATACATATATATATATATATATATATATCATGCACATTCATATTTATGTATATACAGATAAATATGTAGATATATATAAAAAAATTAATGTATAATTACATGTATATATAAGTCCACTGGGATATCAAAAGCTATTTATGCGTAGTATGTGTTATAGTTTAGGAAGTATACTTTAAATATTTGTAGATCGCTCATATTTCGTTCAATCTTTCAGTAAATGAAATAACCATGTTTCATTATTCAGTTAATATAATGGGAACGATGAATTGTGACTCATTTGAGGCCCGACATTCGGCATGCCTCTTGGTCTTCAGCGGCAATCAATAATACGCAAAACCCAAATTGGTGATGAGCGCTATGTATCTTAATTATTATTGAGTGGGGTAGAATGAACGAAAAGGACACATTTGTTAAAGTACAGACAATGGCTGTTATATGGTTGTTTTTGATATTCTCCACACGTGCCATGTAGTTTCATGTCTACATTAGGTATACGGAGAATTTATCCTAATTATTTAGTTTATGCCAGCGAGTCCAGTTTGCAATTATGTGCATAATAACACATTATTAGCCTGATATATGATATAATTGCAATGCGTCTGGTACCTTATATTTGAATTCAGGTATATGGCGGTTATATTGTTGCAACAATCTTATTTACATTTATTTGCACACCGGTATTATATTGCTTCAAACGCATATATGACACTCAAAAACTGTTCCATCAGGTCAGGTACTGCTGGGGTAAACCTATATAACACTATTCGAGTATTGGAATGCTGAATAGATTTTTTTGCCTCTACTGCATTTCGAAATGTCTCAGTGTGACAACAACAAATTCAGAGCAAACTCAAAATAGCTCCGTTATCCATAAGTATTGCATGACTATTATATACACATAGTTTGGGCAATTCCATTTTGCTGAAAGGTTTGCTGCATCTGCAAGTCGTATTGATAAAGATATTTGTAAAAATTCAATTAATTGTACCGAATATCAGATTACTGAAAATGGAAGCTGATTTGATATAATGAAGGAGGCATTTACAATTTGAGCACGAATAACTGTGTGATAGCACGCATTGTCTTCAATTTTATTCGAGCAAGTCACTGCCACTGCACTAATTCAATTAATAAGCAGACCATATTGCATGCAATCATTTAGATAAAGCCTTACTTTACGGACAATCGTTTATTCGTTGATTATAGAAATGGTCATCTATTCTCCAAAATATATATTTTGGGGCAGATTCACCTCTCGCCACCCATAAGAAAATATAGCAACTACAATTACGTATAATTAATAAGTACATGGATAATCTAGACTAAATATTCATGCCGCGTAATAACTATTCCGAACAGACTCTCAGTTTATTATCTCAGTTAAGGCGTACGTTATAGTGTCAATATGTTTTCATGAGACTTGCACCGTGCAAGTTTCATGAAAACCTATTGACACAATAACATACGAAATAGTGAAAGAACACTACTCTTGTGAACTATTAACTAATGGTTCCACGCTCGTAGTCTCAGAGGTCTCTCATTGCGATCGTTATAAGTGTGCTGATAATTCCTTTCACATTCAAAGTCATGACCTCCTGGCTGGTCATGGTTTCGACAAGAATTGCTTGAAAAATTGCATTATTTTGGTTACATTTTCTCTTGTAACTTGTACGGGGCGTAGATGTGACGTCTCTATGGTGGAACTCATGCAATCCTATTGGGAGACAGCTGATTGCATTTGTATGGTACGTTTATAAACGTTCAGCTTATGTTATCAATATGTTGTTTGTCAATTGAAGATTGACACATCGAGGCTAGTGGTTGCCACAAAGGGATCAATATGTCAAATATTGGAATTTTTCATCAAACAGCGAAGTGTGCACGTTGAAAGATACGCAAGTTACATAGTGCCTGTGGCCCCTAGTCAGAAACGCGTAATTAGATTACCAGAAAGTTATTGCACATGTGTACACAGTTTAGATCTGTAAGTAGCTTATTACTCCATAGGCAGCCAATAAGGTAAAACCCAGCAAACCAAGGTGAATATGGGATCTTCAGCACTTACATGAGCTGTCTGTGTGCTACCTCATCATAATAGCATGGACTCACACGTCGAATTGATAATTTATTTGTCCATCTCAGAACTATTGAATCCCACATCGTTCTTGTCAACTGATCAATGATATTCGAACTATCCGAATCTAGATATAAGTTGTGGTTTGATAAATAATGTCCATCTCTCTGAGCCAACGAGCTTGGCAAACACAATGCCCTTTGTTACAACTCCCAACAAACCCTTAGTGCGAGAAATAAAAAACAATACTGATCCGTCGGTAAACTTGATTGCATACACAAAGTCAATTAACTTTGGGTAGTGAACCTAAAAACAGCTTGCTGAGAACAAAGCAAATATCACCTGCACACAACTGGAACGTCTTTAGGCATATGTAACAAGTCTCAACATGTGATTATTCCATAAGTAATCTGAATGGTATTCATCTGGGAAAACTGCCTGGCATTTTGTGATCATGCAGCTTGTTTCCGACTGAGTTCCCAGAGAATCATACCTAGTGATAACCTGAGGGCTTTCTTCTCAGCAATATTGCGGTGTCACAACACCTTTGAAATTAGCGGATATTCTACTTTTCACGATTCTGCAAATTACGTCCTTATAGTTGGGAGATCAAACATGATTTTCTCACACAGAGGTTTAGATCTGGATATAGTCTAGATAACAGCCAAACCTCGAACATTGACATACTTTTTTCCAGCCCATATTAAGGCCTACACAACTAATAACGTTATTTATATGCCAAGTTAAAAATAATTATAATTACTTCATACTATTACGTGCTTTGCTGTCCTTCTGTGGTGAAGCAAAATGATAAAATCCTGCTTCAAATATTAGTTCAAATTTGATATGCTGATAAAGTCATATACCCATTCATGATATTGTCGACGGTGAGTTGAGTAGGCGCTTGCGTTAAATTGGGGTCCAACGCGCTGGTATTTCTCGATTTACTAGCGCACATATATATATATATATATATAATTGTAGGTGTCCGTCGCATCAACAAAAGAGCTTTGCGAATCGGGCTATACGTAACGTGGCTTTGGTGAAGCGCATTTCCAAATGTCAAGCAATAGTAGACCCAGGACAATTGTTGCATTTATTTCAATGCATCAAGTGCATTGATATTGTCTTACACACGCAGAACCCCATTGAAATGAGGTAAGCCACTCCATTGTTGCTTATTATATTTGTGCCGATCCATGACAGTGGGTACTGAAACTAGCAGCCAGCGCAACGTATTCAGCTGATACGCCGTACCCTAACACAGGCGCACTGTCAGTTGAATGAATGGAACGCGGTGGCCCAGAATTCCGATCCGATGAAATAACTCTATCAGCAACCGCTAATGAAACATATGATGCTTTGAAGCATAACTAAGATAGCATAGTGGTCAAAGTGTATTTTGTCTCGTTAACTAGCCTGGAGACCAGTAAGTCTGACTAGTCTGAAGATATCATTCATCTATGTGTACTCAGCAGCAACTCTATTATGTGTTGGTATCGTCTGAATTTAATACTAATTGTGCGATATATGTTACCCATTGTTGCAAGGAATTGTGTGTGACCGGCATATTATTCAAAAGCGTATTGATTTGTGAACATACTGCAGTGTTATATCATATGTTGCAAAATTCCACTTTGATTTATAATACATTCACAACCATTAGTTACACTTTGCTGACGTCTAAAAGTAATATTTTGTTCATGATCAACACCCCGGCCTTTGTTGGGAGAAAGCTAACCCTATGCTAATGCTAAATAACTATCGATGGCTGTATAATATGAGCTACCAGCTGTGGAAATGACCGTGTGTTTACGCTCATACAAACTTGGTGTATTGGTATGTTACATGTGTGAATTTTTATCAGATTAATGATGATATAAAAGCATCATATGTTCCCGAATGACACTGCGTATTAAGATTAATTTAACAGATTTATTGCCTTAATTAGCACAGTCTGTGGATATCATGCGTTGATATATCACTAATGCATGGTTCAAGAAAGTTCAAAGATTATAAATGTGTACGCAATACAGTAAAAAAGTATTTAAACGTATTTATATAGCACGTAGCAAGCGATGCAATTATTAAACAGCATTATTTATCGTGGTTCGCAGGGCATTTGATCAAAGCACTGGTATAGGGTTCTAAATGCAGCCGACGTTGATGGACGCTACATCCATTTGTTGAAGCAAATAACATGCAACATTGGGGTAAAACCGCGGTATGTCTGTTGCCAATGCACTTAACTTGAATTACATTGCCCATTATACACTCCGGACAGCTGCATTTGTGAATCTGTTGACCCCCTACAATTCGGTGTATTCATGATAGAAAATCTAGCGTAACATTGAGTACCCATTGTATTTTATCGTCGGACACAGTATCTGAATGAGATGTCTTTGTGTTGTCATAACTACTTTCTTAACAGACGCATTGGTCAAGGTTAGTTTATGAAGGCCATTTCACATGGTGCATACAATATCAATTGTCCGCACCAGACCCGTTTTTAACCTACGTCACAAATACCTAGCAAACAAACTATAATCCAACACATTTTCCAATCATTCAAGTACGTGTATCATCCACAAGACATTACACTAGACATAGTGCAGAGACGGATAACAGAGTAAGAAATCCTTGTGCATGACAATTGTTAATTATGCTAGACAGGGGTTATCTCTCTCTGTCCAGTTACTATCTGAGGGTTTTGCAGTAAGAGAGAGAGCCCTCAGTTCAGCCAAAAATACATATTTTAGAAGATAAAATCGCATTTAACGGTGCTATTTGGAATGTCTAACAATATCTGACTTTACTATACTGTCGCCAAAATTTGATTACTAAATGCAATCAACAGAATTGATTCCTTTAGCAGGCACACGATCCAAAATGCAACGAGCAGAGATGTTACATTATTGTTGAATGTATCACCGCATCCGTTCTCTGAACAAGCGCCAAACACGATTGTTTCTAGTAACTGTTAGCTGATTGTGTAGTAAATAGTTCAGTAACTCTGTCACAGTCCTGGTTTTATAATCCGATACAGGACTTTCTATGTGAAGCTTGAGCTGTTAGTGTCAACTGTGGGTGTGAGTAAGTTACTTTGTCGCTTAAGCAATGTGGGGTGTGTTTCCCACAATTGATAATACACAGCGCTTTGTAACGGTCCAATCATTTATCAGACAACGTGCAGCAGTTATGTTTACGGAATCGGCTTATGTCATAAACACACTTCTGATTGATTCTGGATACAGCTGCCCTTAGAAACAATTATCATGTGGGCAGAAAAGTAACTTAAAAATATTATTATACATCAGGAAAACTTATGGTCTGTAAACTCAGATACAGACTTAAGCGGATGACATGAGATTATATAACTGCTTTACTGCGGTACCGTCAACAGGTAATACAAACGTCGGGGAACAAATTCATCTATTTTGGATTGAAATCAAACTTCTGTAGTCTATGTATTCAAATAAAGATATGCACAACATGGCAACATCTAATTTATATACTGCCGTCGCAACAGCATATTAGAGGAATACGTGATAGCTCTATATCTCGGTGATAATGTCAATGTTTAGACAAGGATGATAGGGCATACGTGCAGCCACGTGTCTTCATGCAGATGCCAGGCGCCCCTTTATAGGTGTTATTCAATGTTCATATATATGCTCCAGTTTTGAATTTGACTGTATTTTCTAACAAATTTTGGCTCATCGGCTCAGTGCCACACGTTTTTACTAAATGAACTCAATCAACTAAATATATTTAACCTGCAAAAAAGGGTACTAAACCATTTTCAACGGTAGTGATAATCGGCTTCACGCGGTTAGGTTAACAAATTTTTACGCCTAATTTGATTTTCAAAAGGTAGACATATTTAAATGCAGTCAACTTATTTCAGTATTCAGGAGCACGTTACTGAATAATCTGCTATCGAGTCGAGCGAGCTACGCTATCACTCCGATGCTCTTGATTTGACGCCGATTATGCTTGATTTATTAAAACATCGTTTGCTAGGTTCTCTCTCGTCAGCTTATTGCCCTTTTATATACCACGATGCTTACTGAATGTTTGCTGGCGAAATATGGAACATAATGGACCTTGTCTGACATGGCGTTATAATGAGAAAATTGCCCGATTTGTTATGCACTATAACTAAATCCGCGTAACGTAAGGAGAAACATAATCCATGATATTGTGACATGGTTGGTTACTGAATGCAATTATATCATTAGAAGCCACGGAGGTGAGATATTACAGTATGCAATACCAGAGCTACTGTCATTGCAGCACATAATTGACCATTGAGCACGCTTATGGCACATTATTTGACAAATGTTTATGTAGGAAAACTCTATTATTTTTGTAGAAAAGGCCGTCACATCTACTCACCCCGTCTGGCTGGTAATATCGAAAAATGCACAACGATTCTCTAATGACTAAGCAACAAAAGTATTGGACAAAACTGATACCCAAGGTGATAATGATAATTTGTCAAGACAAAGGCGGGTTATTTAGTGGAGAACCGAATAGAGTAGATATACGTATATCAGTTTAGCATGGGGACTCCCATGTAACAGCACAACACTTACATAGCGGGTGCATTTAATGGGTATAATGGATAAAATCAACAGCCGAGCCAGCAACATCAACGAAGGAAGATGTAATTGCTTTGCATGTTGGAATATCACTACCAGTCAATCATTGACAAAACACTAAAGGCGTGAATTGATAGTTAGGGCTATCTATGGCAAAGACCGGCATAGCTGCTTAATAACACGACTTGCGCCGATACTTACACAATTGTTAGTGCAATGCATGTAATAAGTGGCTACTCTACACAGATAGTTACACATGACTTGTCGATTTTGAATACTGCAGTATATATAACTCCGACGACAACTGTTATGCAACAGAAAACAAAGGTAAAATAGGCGAACACGCCTTTATGAATGTGATGATCGTAAAATGATCGACAGCGTTCTGGCATGGCAGATGTGTTCGTTATCAGTCTCGGCTCATATCTGACGGCCAACTGTATATTTGGGTTACTTTCTCATAAAGTTGTGGATACAATATATAATTGCGAACTGCTAATAAATGTAAAAAACTGTTAGATGTTAAATGAAGGTTGGCCAATACTATCAGCAATTAGTTATAAAAGGTTCTAACTGGGCTTTAAATTAGCTGAAAGCTATGCTGATTAACACTTGCACCAGAAAAGTCCGCTTAATCCCCATCTGTGTTGTTTATTAATCAGAGGCAATAAGTTTAACATAAACCGCAAATGTGGTCAATACGTTTTGTGCATAGCAAACTGTTTCTCACATGAAGACACATTGGAAACTTGTGTATGCAAAACAGTACATAGGTTGATCTACATTAAACTGATTACTGTCATGTTTGTTTCCGTACATATCGAATAGTACAAATGGAACAAAGCAAGCGTCGATGTGGATGATTCAATCGAGGAATTTAATAAATGAAGTGGCTTGGTTAAAGGAAAAGTAAGAAGAGAAAGTAGCGTTGCAGAATACCACAAATGTGTTTAATCGTAATTGAGGTAGCGACTGAGCGGGCGAGTGCGCATGAGAGCGTCTACGGAAATCACTTATTTCGAGTGCAGCTTCTGAGAATAAAGTATCTCTTATCAATTAATTGTGAAGGTTTCGGACCAGAAACGTCATGATGAAATTGAAACAAGATGTAACATAAGCAACTAGATATTATTTTAACGATACCATCTAAACCGGCATTAACACTTGCAGAACTTCATTTGTTTACTTACGTCAAGATAACTGACAAATAGTCATTTTGTATGAGCATGCAATGGGCAAAATTCTAAGACTGCGTTGTTGTTGGATTTATCATTAGCTTCTGACAGACTATAATCGATTGTTTGAGCTAGTGTAGCGAACAAAGAGCGAACAAACAATTGACAGTGAACGTTTGAATAAAACTAGTTAGAACTTGCTATTCTACTTTCGAAAAATAACAATGCTTCTTTTGTCCGGTCTAGGTAAAAACCGGGTTTTACATTTGAGATCTTAGGTGTCGTGTGAAGTGTCTCTAGTCATTTGTCGTAACATTATGTTTTGGAATCGACTAACAAATCCATAAGAATATCTAGCTTTAGGAATCAGTATTATGATGGTATTTCCGGTCCGCGATACAAAATATACTGCCCTGACCCACGCAATCAATCTATATAAATGGGCAGCAGCAATGGACCAGCTGTGTATTCCGCGTGAAAAATGCATGCGGTGGTGTTGCTGATCATGAATCCGCCTCCGAGTCGTATATATATATATATATAGAGATATATATATATATATATATAGAGAGATAGAGAGAGATATATATATAGAGAGAGAGAGATATAGAGAGATAGAGAGAGAGAGAGAGAGAGATAGAGATATAGATATATAGAGATATATAGATATATATAGATATATATATATATATAGAGAAAGATATAGATATATATATATATATATATATATATATATATATATATATATATATATATATATATATATATATATATATATATATATATATATATATATATATATATATATATATATGTATATATATATATTGTTATGTTGCCTAATTTGTCAGAGGATATCGTCAGTGTCCAGTGCGCTTAACTAGAGTCGCATTGCATGTACCACAATCCGAGAAGCAGCATTTGTGAATCTTTTGATCTCCCTTAATTCCGTATATCAATGATAGCAAATCGAGCATTACAATGAATACCAATTGTATTTCTATCGCCGGGCAAGTGATCTGAAAGTAATGTCTGTGTCTCTGCGTTGCCAGACGCATTGGTCAAGGTTATTTTTTAAAGGCCATAATTTAACAGAATGGATACACTATCAATTGCTCCCACCAGAGCCATTTCTTAACAAACGTCACAAATACTTAAACAACAAATTATAATCCAACACATGGTCCAGTCATACAGATACAAGTTCCAGCAACAAGGTAATTGACAAGTGCAGAGGCGAAAAACAGAGAAATAAATCCCTGTACATGTCAACTTGTGATAATTGTAGACAGGTGTTATCTGTCTCTGGAAACATTTTATAATTACTATTAGAGGGTTGTGTGTTACTAAGATGAGTGTCATCTGTTTTGCCAGAAATACATTTTGTAATATATGATTGCATTTAAAGCTGTATCGCATCTGCGTTATTTAGAATGTCTTAAAATTTCCGAGAAATCTTATGCTCTCGCCGAAATTCGATTACTTAATGCAACCTTTTGAATTGACTTCTTTAGCGGCACACGATCCAAAATCTGATAAATAATGCAACGAGCAGAGATGGCTTTTTGATTTGAAAAAAAACAAACAAACAAAGTTCGTGTCAATTATGGGTGTAGGTAAGTTGCTTTCTCGCTTGAGCAATGTGAGAGGTGTGTTGAACACAATTGGTAATGCACTGCGCTTTGTAACGGTCCTATCATTTATCGGGACAACGGGTCTGATTTATGTTCGCGGAACAGGCTGATGTCGTGAACACACTTCTCTTAGATCTTCACTCGCTTCACACGGTTTAGTGAACTAATTTGTGATAACTTTTTGATTTTCAAAGGGTAAACATATTAATTTGCAGTTAATTCATTTCCGTATAAGGGAGCAAGTGATTAAGTAATCTGCCATCGACTGGAGCGATTAGCATTATCTCGAAGACGTTTTTGTTTTGGAGCAGATCACGCTTGACTATTCCAAACCTCGTGTCTAAGGTTCTCTCTAGTCAGCTTATTAGCCTTGTGTAAGCAATGATGCCCACTACATGATTGCTGGCTGATCACAAGCTGTTATTATTAGCAGTCCGTTGTTCACCGGGTATACATGATTCAAATAACATCAATCAATAACATCCGAAGATAATGGTGCAACCGTCCCCTCGATTTGTTTATAGAGCTTGGCTTATTGGATGCTGAACAGCATATAAGTGTTTGCTCATAATGATTGATTTTAACTGAAGTGACATATCGGGTACACAATTCAAACGAATACGTGTAAACACGCTACAATTATGAACATTATAAATCTTGTCTGACACGGAGGTATATTAAGGAAACTTACTTTTAGAAGCCGATAATTTGTTATGCACCATAACTAAATCCACGCAATATACGGTGATACCTAATTTATGTTATTGTGATATTGCTAGCTATTTTGAATGCGAATAATTAATCATATCCGCTGCATACATCGATATGAGCCATCAACAGCAGCTGCAGCAGCTCATTAGAACCAACAGAGTTAAGATATAACCGTATTTATTATCAGAGCTACTGTCACTGCATTACATAACTGACCATTGTTCACGCAGCATGCCTATGGCATATCGGGGGGAGACCGAATATCAATTTGCCAACTGCGTACTCCAAAGCTATATGTTGAGAAACTTTACCTTTCTTGATGGGATTTGCTGTCACCTGTACTAACCCCGTCTGGATAGGATAAAGCAAACGATGCATGGTGATTTTCCAAAGATTAAACGGGCAAACCGATACCCCTGGTGAGTATAATAATTTGTCAAGACAAAGGCCAGATTTTGAACGGAGAAATGGATAGAGTTGATATTCGTATGTCTATTTTTTACTGTGATTCACTTGCTGCAGCATATGTAGACACGATATATGTAGTGGTTGCATAAATACGTACTATAAGCTAGAATCAACGGCCCAGACAGCAATCCCTATTATAAAGGAGGTAATTGCTTTACTTGTAGGAATGTCATCAGTCAATTATTGACCATAAACTGAGGGCGTGAATAGATCATACAGGGCTTTTTATTGCCAGGGTCAGCATAGCTACTCATTAGCACGTCATGCGCCGATTCTAAGACAATGATATATATATATATATATATATATATATAGAGATATATATATATAGATAATATAGATAGATATATATAGAGAGATATAGAGATATATAGATAGAGAGAGATAGATATAGATATAATCTAGATATAGAGATATAGATATCTAGAGAGAGAGATATAGATATATAGATATAGAGAGAGATATATGTATATATATATAGATATATATATATAGATATCTTCTATATGAGATAGATATCTATCTATATAAATATAGATATATAGATAGATATATATATATATATATATAGATATATGATATATCTCTATAAATAGAGATATATATATATATATATATATATATATATATATATATATATATATATATATATATATATATATATATTATATTTATAATATATATGTCCATGCAATGTAATCGCGATTTTTCTCCGTTTGATAACAAGCCTCATTTCTGTCTTTCGTGCGCGAACTGAACAAAGGCATCCGTAAACAATTGATAGTTTTGGACCATCACTGTGAAACAACAATGATGGAGCACCCCACAACGCATAATTGTTTCACATGATCCTCGCGCATTGGCCATGCGCAGCATCCATTATCCATTACAACAATTGACGCCTTGTCGCCATAAATGAATTTCACGCTAGCAGAATAGCAGAATGTACAACCGTCTCGATAGACATGTTGTGCGCTTAGATCCATTTCGTAGAGCAATTAAAATGAACATCATTTACACATTTAATACCCTACTTGATTCGTTTATGCATTGCGGAGACTGTGTTGAGATAGGTCAGTAAATGTATATTCGTGATAGGTGTTGATGCAATCAATCTTCAAATAAATACACAATTAGTTTCTGCATACATTTTGAAAAAAGCGATTGCGCAGTACATGATTAGCATTGAAGCATTTGGTCAAATGAAAGGTGAATATCAATCAGCCCTCGATCGAATACGATGTAGCTTTTGTGCTCAAGATCATTTGTAGTAAGGAAACACTGTGTTAAAAACATGTTTACTATAAGTGTAGCTGCAATGTTTAGTTTCTAAGTAGAATATACCAGCGAATAGTTTCTTCTATGAATCGTATCGGGAATAGTTCCTAGGTAACTCGGAATCTTTGACTGCAGACATTTGGGTATCGAAAGCCTCTATGCCGATGAATAAAATGCAGGCCACAATTTGATGCAAACATAAGCTGCATTGTGGTGTCTGAATTACACAGTATCCAGTTTGTAATGCGTGCAATATTGCCCGATTCACTACCTAAGGAAACCATACCAGAGTGCCTTAATCTGCGTGGGACAGATTTGTAAAGTTCTCAACATGAGAGAACGCAGATAGCAGGCTGGGCACATCTGCGTATTCAAAAATAACAACTTCCCTTATAGACACATGCATATAACCACGGCTGGTATCATTGGTCTTTTCGTTTATGTAAAAGCCACTTAAAGGGTGCCTATAGCTGTGGATAGTATATATATATATATATATATATATATATATATATATATATATATATATATATATATAGAGATATATATATATATATATATATATATATATATATATCTATATATATATATATATATATATATAGATATATATATATATATATATATCTCTATATATATATATATATATATATATATGCGAACTGCAATATAAATGCAATCTATTGAATATATATATAGAAATATATATATATATATTTTAATATGGCGATATGCGTCATATTAGCGGCATATATATATATATACATATATATCCGCATATATCTAGTGTCTTGGTTACTACCAAGAGGCAATCAGTTCAGCGCAAACCGCGAATCTGGTCGATACGTTTTGCTTGACACATTGGAAACTTATGTATGCAAAACGATATATAGGTTGATCTACATTAAACTGATTATCTTCATATTTGTAGCCGTACATATCAAGTAGTACAAATGACAAAAAGAACGCGTCGATGTGTATGATTCAGTAAGATACTTCAATTGATAACGTAGCTAGGTTAATGGAATGTTTAGGAATGTAATAGGTGTGGCAGCAATCCATAAATGGGCTTTACCATAATTGAACTATTGAGTGCGCACGGGAGCGTTTACGGATATCATATATTAAGCGTGCAGCATCTGAGAGTCAGGGATATATATCAAAAATCAATCCCTCATGTTACGAACCAGGAACGTCATGTTGAAATCGGAACAAGATGAAATATGAACATAGGCTGCGCTGACATGAGGCCACTGAATGTTATTTTAATGATGTCAACACCTGCAGAGACAGTTTAAAACAGGGTGATTCTAGAATTAATAAGTTTAATCGTTTTTCAGCTATACACTTTCGAATTACATTAGACTATACTTAATTCATGTATTTACTTTAGTGAAGATAACTGACAAAAATAATTGGTCCATGAGCATACAGTGAGCAAAATGCTGAGACTGCTCAATAGTCGAAATGATTATTAGCTTGAGCAGAATATAATCGACTTAAGAGCTGTTGCACCGAATAATTGTTGCATCTAACAAATAAATTAGTATATCTGATTGTAGGAATCATTATAATAAAGGTATTTTCACGAGGCCTCTCTTGTATAAAATATAATAACAAAGCATGACATAGATGTACTTTCCGGAGCATTTAATTTTGGCGTCGCCTCGCTCACCAGTTTGCTTACGCTAGACTCTAATAAATTTAAAATTGAACGGATTACATCAGTCTATTTAATACTCGGTCAGTGACGCTCTTACAGTACCGAGTCGACCGGGTAAATGATTATATGCCCTTCGTGGCATCAAATTGATTGCCGGCGTTTATTGCAATATGCCGCATGCAGATCCCCATATCAATGCTGGTAGCTACTGTTTAGTCATTAATTAGATAAAATGAGTTCCCTATCAGCAGTAGAGGTTTCTGAAGTCAGCTGCCAGCCCAGCGTATTTAGCTGATACACCTGACCCAAGCTCAGGCGCATTGGCTGCTAAATGAATGGAATGCGGTTGCTGAACAATTGTTAACGTAATATATTGTACTTATAACAATACTTAGATAGTACATCGGGTCACTACCAATTCCGGACAAGAGCGGCTCACAAGCCTGGACAAGCAGCAGAGGTGACCAGTAAGTCCTACTAGCCTGACGCTAAATGTTGTATTAAAACAACAGCCTTCATGTGTCGGTATGAATTTATGGGGTCAAAATGGCGTCAAGATGCAGGCAAAAATTGTCTGAAGTAAATAGTTACGCAGGGAATGTTGTTTGACTTAGCAAATATACCATACCGACATATTTATCAACATGTTTTGGAGATGTGATTCATGCTACAATGGTATCTTATACATTTAAATATGCCAAGGTGCCGTATAATATACATTCACGAGCATCCATTGCATTTATATAAAGGCTCAAAGTAAATCTTTGTCTATGATATAATGCCCCTGCATTTGCAAGGAGATTACAAACTGCTTTTGCTTATCAACTGTTGTGGCGCTTGTGGCTGATTCCGATGGATGCCAGCACTAAATAATATCCATGCTCTTTTAAATGACGGTGTGTGTACGCTCACAAATCATAGGTGTATTGCTATGGCAAGAACCGTGTGCAATTCAACTTTTGTTCTGATTCATTAATGTTATAGAGATATCATATATCCCCGAGCAACACTAATAATTATGATTGCAGAGTTATCGCCACAACTAGCGCTGTTTCTTGACATTTTTCAGTCGACCATAACTAATACATGTATCAAGATATCGCAAAGATTATCAATTTATCCGCAAAATTGGAAAATTGATATTACGTCTTGTTTATTCGCTTAGTTGTTCTTATATGGCACGTAGACTGTGTTGTAAATTTGTGAACTGTAATACTTATCTTGGTTTGCAGGGTGTATTTCATTTGATTACAACACTGGTATGGGGTCCTATATGCGGCAGAACCTAATGGACGTCATCAATCCATTCGTTGACGCAAATGATATAACACATTTGAGACGACTTAGGTAAGTCAGTTGCCGAAGCACTAAAGTTAAGTCGCATTGCAAATAACACAATGCGACAAGCTGTATTAGTGAATATATTCACCCCCTGCAATTCCGTGTATTCATTCCGTGTATTCATTCACCATGAGCACCCGTGATATTTTATCGCCGGGCACGTGATGTGAATAGCATGTCTTTGCCTTTGTACTGTTATATAAGCTTTTTAACCGGACGCACAGGTAATTGTTAGTTTATGAAGGCTTGAATCTTGCAGGGTGTCGTATCAACGTTAAATGGAACGTCTTAAAATATCCAAGTAATCTGATACTGGTACAGTAATAGCATTTCTTAATGTAATAAATGATAGTGACTCCCATTGCTTGCATACGATCTCAAATAGGGTACATAATTAAACGAACTGAGAGGATGTTACATGGTGATTGCTTGTCATATATCACGGCAACTGGTCTAATAGCAAGCGTCATCAGCGTTTTATTCCTAGCTTAATGTAACGCGTGTTGCACACGATTGGTAAATTCACTGCGTATTTTTCCCGTTGTGAAAATGTACCTGGCCCCATCTTCAACCACGATAACGCGCTGGAGATATTAACAAATAATCGGCTAATGCCATGATTACACTGCAATTCTGCATACGGTTGCCCCGAGAAACAAACATCATGTGGCAGAAAACTCACCAGAAGCCTTATGGTCTGTGCATTCAGGCACAGATGTGACTTGAAGGGCATGAAATAACAAAATTAACAGGATAAATAAACATCGAATTCCGCAAACCAGTGGACTGCAAAGCCGAAAAACGTTTTGCGGGCAATACATACTAATGGAATTGGACGTAAATTAACCTTTTTCATCAGGATAAGTGACAGCCGACAATTTGCTCGACAGTATCAGTTTCGGCACAATGTAAACGTGTAAGTGGTTATTTCTTTAGATTTATACGTACAATTTTTGTTCACTTCGGGTTTTTAAACATAAAATAATCGCCTAAGCTTCAGCAATAACGTGCTAGTTAGGGTTTTGTGTCGTATCGTATTCTCATTTACAAGAGAAGTAGTTTTTGTTAAATGTAAGCAATGGCATGGTTCTAAAGAATGTCGATTGTAATAAATTGGTCTGTCAAAAAACAAACCTTTACATTTCCTTCGTGGTTTCCTTCATAACTTGAATCGGAAGTAATGCTGTTGCTAATTGGGCCTTATTTACGTAATTGTGGTATGGTTATAGCAGTAAGGGAATAACGTATATGGCTTGAAATATCGATGATGTCGATGACGGTGTGTATATTGTTGCCGCAAACAGACTAAAATGCGTTGCAGGGTAATTATTTGTTGGTCAATAATGAGTAGCAAAATATTATATGCGTTAGCCACCTGATGTACACTGTTAAGCATGGTTCTTATTTTAACTACATCGACAAAAGAAACGTTATATCTAGCCATAGAGCTAAAGCCTGTCATAAAACCCTTTAAGAGACAACAATAGTCGTAAACATGTATGTTAACATATCGCCCATGGCTTTTAAATGTGTGTGCTGCATATAGTTAACACGCAATTAACCAGAAATAATTTATAAATTCTAGCGCTCCAGCGTTCGTGTTTTGATAAAAAAACAGTTGTTGTTTGCTCAATACAATGCGAAGGCTCTGTTAAATTAAGGTTGCACAGTTATATGAATTTACTGACGTCAAGCTGATTTGTTAATCGAACTTGCCTGATAAAAGGCACCTGGAACATATACTTGTCCTACGTGCTATTTGTAATCTAAATTGCATGCATTTTGTCACTTTAGGCAACTGTGAGGACGAAATTAAGAATGATGCTATTGACTGGGGTGAAGACACGTATATTTGCGACATGTAGGTAAGCTACCGACGCAATCCAACGTACTCGGTGGTATTATAAATCATTACCACCATTATATGCAAACACTATATAGGCATTTTCTAAGAATACATAAGCATTCCGGAGTATAATTTATTATTATGATGGTATTTTCGCGCTGCAATGAAAGCATATAGCTTTGATGAGCATTAGCAATTTTGTCACACTCGGCGATATTCATGGCATTCTGCCTTGCGTGGTATGATCAAGTGTTGCCCGCATTAGGGATTACACCACCATCGCAAGCAGCGCTTAATTCATCCGACAGGATAATGATAAAGCACATCGTTATCTATCTAGGGCGGGTATTTCGCTAAGATTTAAGTGCGTATTGATTCTGCATATTTATTTCCAACAGACTTGGGATAACGGTTGGGTATATTAGGCAAAATACGACTAAAAGGAATGTCCCAGTGTAAATGGGTGTTGCTGCGAGCAAACCTGATAAACGAGCATTATGCGTTCCACATTGAGTACATGAAAACTATTTGTGTGGTTTTGCCGACTTAATATATAGAGTATGTCACGGCTGGATTACACTCAGCACACAAAATAGTGTTTACTTTCTTCAACTTCGGTATATTAGGAATATTGGGTCATGAAAATCCAAGCAGAGGCATCACAAAAAATGCAAAACAAGCTGTTTGTTGAGGTGAAAGCCCTTTGCTTGGCGTACTATTTTCGTCCGGAATGAGATTAGTAGGCTAAATGTATTAAGCAGGCAAATCTTTTGCCACAGTTACAGGTTTTTTTTCAGTCTGTAGCAAGCATTTCTATTCGTGGATCACATCAGCATTCGCAGATAGACCACGCATCTACCATTACCATAGTATTACTATGCCGACCTGAGTGGTGTCGATCACTGCTTATAATGCGAACTTTTTCCGAAAGACTCCTCTATCATTTTATTTTGCAATTCAATTATTTACAGATTTGATATACCATTAATATATGACGTCAGTTAACTTCATTATGGCGCAACCAATGTGATCTGAACGTGACCACAGATGCTGTATGAGGCGTGGTGTACTGCACTGGTGGTGACGCTCAGGTCATTACACTAATCAGATAGCGTTTGTTAATGTCATTGTAAAGTGTTAAACCATTAGAGGTAGGATAATAACTGCCTTAATGTTACTTGCACTGCTGGCATATATCATTAGGCATAAAAACTTGCATGATAAATATCATTTTCACCCCCCTGGTATGCATCACCGAAATCTGTTATTAACTACATAGATTGCGATCAACATGTACAGTGAAAATGTCAGCCATTAATATAGTTAGTAAATCCAGTCGTAATCTTTGATGAGTCATATAATTGTAATTGTTTGACACCACAATAAACGAGATATCATTTGATATCCATCGTATAGTTTAATGAAATATGTTTACAATCTCCTCGTCCCTTCCACAGAGTTTTTTTTTCGGCTTCCCAGTTTTTAAGATTAAATAATATTTATTCTCCCCGTCGTTTTGTCAAATATCCACAATGGGTACTGGAATCCAAACTCTTAATCCGACGTCGTTTGTCAAATATTTCCTGGGTTAAAATATTAAAAGCGTTGCATGCTATAAGTAATGGGAAGTGCTTCAACTAATCCGGCCTAGGAACTCAGGACTATGAGAACAGCCGCTAACTCTCTGACATATAAGGATTATGGGCAGTTGATGCTCGCATCCAGCAATAAACAAGTAAAGAAGCTCCAACAAGCTGTTTACTGAAATTCCAATACTAAAGTCATAACGAAATCATTATCCATATGCACTTGCCAATGCTAATATAGAACATTTCGCCGCCTAAGACGTCCATTATGCATTCACCAGAGCACAATATTAATAGAATATTTTTCTAGAAGACTATGTTGAACGCTGATTCTTCGTGTGATTAATTATATCGAGCACCTAAATCGACAGTTGATTTGACAAGCTCTCTAATTTGTACCATGGCTGCATTAGATTGTAATGAATGATACCATTCCGCGTGGTGCTATTAACTGTAAAAAAGCACTTTGGTTACGCATTGCATTTTCTGGACCTAGTGAATAGATATAAAACTTATGGGGAACGCACTAGTCTTGTGGGTTATATGCCGTCGATGGATCAAATTTGCACCAACACCATCATCAACACAAACACCGCCGCAACCACCACCAACACCACCAACACCACCACCGACAACACAAAAATCCCCACCACCGCCGCCACAACTACCTTTGCTTCAACCACCACCAAAACAACCACCACCAACACCACTGCACCCACCACCAACACCACCACAACCATTTCCACCACCATCATCATCATCATATATGTATAAAGATGTCAGATAATGTATATCGTTTGGGTAGCTATCGAGTAATGTCAAATAACACGCGCATGGAACTCGGTACCGTGCTATCCATTCTGATACTGAACTCGTGTAGGCTAAGCTAATGTTGAGTTTTGCTTCAACCATCTTAACATTTCTATCACACACATAGCACACCTTAGCACAGCACCTGCGTATCGTTCTATTAATTAGTAGCTGTTAAGGTGCAAATTGCATTTGAAATCTATTTCCTGATGCACAGTCGGACATCGAATCAGCCTACAGTGACTCAGTATTGCTGTAAAGAAGTTATCGGGAGGGCCATGATTGCACAGCTTGATTCGGAATTAGCATAAGCTTTCACTCACAAATATAACCAACCTCAATCAAGAATTTGCACGGGCATACCCAAGCTGATACATACTAAACATACCAGTGCATATGACAGCAGATGTGCCGAAAGCCGTCAGAGGTAGAAAACAAGATGGAAATACGTAAGCCTAATGAAGCGCTGGGGAAGGCTAGCTAAATTTCCATACGCAGCGCTGTTGTGACATAATTCAGAATCAAAATCATGTTATCACCTCTGAAATACCTAATATATCATCAAAAGTGGCAATAAGCATGATAGACATCTGGTAAACGACGAGAGAAAGTTACATTTAGCTCTGTCTTTGAGATAACAACACATTACTTAGCATCGATATTTATGGAGTCGTAGGAAAAGCGAGCGAATATTCCCCTGCGTTATTGTATCCCATTTAGGCAGTAGAAGACTATATAACTATATAAACGGGATTAGGTCGAAGAAGCGGGTTTATGGCGAAGGGGCGGCATTAAGGCGAAGGAAACGTATGTTTGTCGTAATTTTCAATCGGGCATTAACGAATAGAAAGCAATATATACAAGTATTGATATCGTGATCAACTATTCATACAAATCATCATCACCAGTCTTTCGTAACGTAACACGCCATTATATGGACATCCATTTAACGATGTAGGGGTCACAACAAATGAACAATATGATATGGTAAATCTGTTTTAGGGCTATCTAGCAGTCATCTCTTGCCCGAATTTCGCACTATATATAGACGCAGCAAGAGTTGCTGCCTCGCAATTTGCCTCCGTTTTTAATCGTTACTGGACATTTATTTGGCTTTATTGCGTTGCTTATACTGAGCTGCGTATTCGCCCTACTTCTCTCTGCAACGGTATTAGCAAGTCCCAACTACCCAATAATCATTAAGGCGAAAAGAGTTTCAAAACACCTAATATTCTCTGGCTATTATCAATGCCCGCTTCTTTTGCTTGACTTTGCAATACAGTCTGGCAGCTAGCAGAAGAACGTAATCGCCGCATATACATTACTTGACGATGTAATTTCAGCACTGCCATCCCGCATCTCTCTTGTGTTTCATATTGGACTTCTTTATCAGTTTGCTTCGCACGTGTTATGTAAGAACATACATATTTTGGTAGTTACTATCCCGTTTTCGGTTTCAAAGAATGAACAATTATTATGTCCTTCGATAATGCGGGTGACCATTGAGAGTGCGCATTTATTAGGTTTCGCTGCCCAATTGAGGAATTCGGGCACTTATTCGGCCCTAGGTTTCAGAATGCGTATTTATCTTTGCAATCACCTCGATATCCATGGGTCATCAGACAGCGTTGCTTACTGGCGATGTGCCATGGCGTAATGTATTTTCTAATAATTTGGTTATTCCATTTGCTAGCTACGTAATCCGTTGATAACGTTGCAAAGAGTCAACTGGGAACTTGAATCTTGCAGTGCCACAAGGATAATCAAAGAAGCCATATTAATAAAGTATAGGCTGAATAAATCGGGAGAATATTGGATTGATATTCTTGACGAGACACGATATGTGAAAATCCAAGTGATTAATTTACCAATCCAGGTTACTCAACCTCACTGTCTCGCAGTCTATGTGAATTGAATGGTTATGCAGACACATGGCCAGAGCATTAATACAGATCCCCGGCGCCGTCTGAATACCTTTCTTAGTTAAGTGTCTTCCTGCTCTGATGCATTGTAGGTTTTCTCTTATATTTGTATATATGACTATGTAATTGTTCTACGATGCACGAGTAAGGAGCAGACAGGTCAAGTATAGGCCTAGGTGTACGTTAGTTCACTCTGTTATTTACAGCATAGAAAACTAGTGTGATAAGTATTTACGATTCTATGAGAGTCACAGCTTACATGGTTAATTCAATGTATGAGTTGATTGCCTAATGCCATAGCATCGAAAATATATTGCGCGTCGATCAGTAGAGAGAGGCGGTTTATGTAATGGGTTTCTACGTTACGACTGAGATGTAGTTTTTTGTGCGTTCGTTGCAAGTATATAAAATATATATTTGCAAACGAAAAGCTTGCGGCGCTCGTTGCGTAAGAGTGTTCCGAATCGTTCAATCCAGAAAAGTTTATCCTCGTAATGCAAGTTAGTCTATCAGTTATGCCTATGCTTATTAAGAAATGTAGAGCCACAATCAACCCTTACAAGACTTCTGCATCACTTTGAAACATCGCATTATCTCTGATTATATTATCGTCATATGATGTGTAGTTTAATTATTATCAAGCAACAGTAATAGGCAATTCAACACGACGTTAATCGATAACCAAATATTTTATTTTACAAATGATATAACTTATGAGCTTTATGTGTATCAGCAAAGAGCAGTGCATGCCAGTATTACACACATACGAGTCAGTGCGTTCAATGATAGCAATGGGTTACGCTTATATCGTCAATACAACTGGTATATACATATATATATATTTATATATATAAATATATATATATATATATATATATATATATGTATATATATATATATGTATATATGTATATTGTATATATATATAAATTATATATATATATTATTTTAAATTAGAGCTTGCAATATATAAATAGGTTATTTCCGATCTTTACATAAAATGACCGCATTATTTCATTTAGAGCTGCAACATAATGGTCCCAAGAAATTCGCAATAGCCTCTGAGCTTTCATTTAGATTCGTATAGCCGATGGACGAAAAAATCTCGTTTTCTTGTCTTTAAAGTTCTATGTAATCCTGTTTAATCAGAACACCACAACGCACATACTCGACTTGCGGTCGATGTTTGTGCAGGCAAACTAAGCAAAGGATGTTTATTGTCTTAAACAAAAGCTTACCACAGGTACACATAAGGTAGACGACAATTCTTGTGCCCTTTGGCTCGTTTTCCAATACTTTGCGGTATTTTGTCGGTCTCAAGGGCTGAGTAAGAGGGGCTGATACGTACAATCGAGAATTGGAAGCTCGGGTTAAAGTAAATACACAGTTAGTCAAACAGCAAAGCATTAATTAAAAATGCTTCTCCATTGTAATCTAACGCACTGAGCCAGCGGAAAAAGGTTCAATGTTTTTCGTCGGCTTATCTTTCCTCGTCAAGCAATAAAATGCTGATAACGGAAAGGTATCAATATGGCTGCTGTTCAGTCTAAACAGCTTAACGATAATGACTAAATAGACTTCATGCCATCCTCTGTGCAAGTTGCCAAGGTAGGGCTGTCATTGTAAACAACGAACAAATTTCGATGGGGCGACGGCAGAATAAACTTACTGCTATGGAGAGCCTGTTAATACAATTAACCACATCTTGTGAGAATGAAGGTTCTCGTTTGAGGGCTGCCTAGCCAGGTATATGTGAATTATTTTTAATTGCACTAATTAACAGACTGTGATTCCTCACTATAACATCGTCGGTATGAAAATGACACCTTTTAAGGCATTAACGTCGAAAAGTTAGAACGTTAAGTGAAGTTCTCCACAAAACAATTATCATTATGCTACCTTTAAAAGATCCTGACATCATCCAGAAGAGATTATATATGAATTAACTTAACGAATTTATACATAGGCGAATGGCTCTTGAAAATTACCTTGAGGACTATTCAACAACCACTTGACGTAAGTATCGGGAGCGTTGGCTTGCACCCGAACAATCATCTAGTCTAAACTGAAGTAGTTGCTCCAAGAACTAACGATTCCGTTATAACAAAGGATGGTATTTCAGCAACATGCAAAATACTCGCTGCTTGCAATCTCTTAGAAAGACACTTAACATTGTATTGACGGGCCATAGTGCATACCCATTTTCATTCCTCCATTCACATTTTTCCTTTCATGCATTCTTCATTGCTTTATCTTTTCCTCCCTCTTTCCATCTCTGCCTCTTTCCCTCCCTCTCTCTAACGCGATCTATTCAGGTTGAAAACAGCAGGAATTCAGCTTTTTTCTTATACTCTGATATCATATCTTCTTATATCGTATTATTTAGTTTGCTCATTCTACATAATGTGGACGAAATCGAATGATTAAAATGATAAAATGATGTTTTATCATATATCTTCAGCTACAATTTTTTGCTCAGCTAGATTTTTTTGGGCCCATTACCATGTAATAACGTTTAGCTGATTTTCCCGAAAATACACAATGACATTGCTTATCAGACGCATACAGAAGTCTGCAGCATATTCCTAGATTGATCATTGACAACAGTGTAAAAGACTGGAGTGCCTGAGAGTAATAGTCAGTATTCGGCTAATCTGCCGCATATGCTAAATATATATCAAAATTCATATATATATATTTACATATCTATTTTGGTATGGTTCAGCAATCTCCGAGCAATATATAACCGGGCTCATTATGCTTATTTCCCCGCCAAAAGCGGAATGTTAGTGTCAACAGGTTTACAAATCACCTGACAACACCAGGTCTAGTACAATCGACACAGTTAAATAGGTGTTTCTTATAGCAAGTTATGCAATGAATGTTCATTTAAGTTTTATCTGGTTTAATACATGCATAATTTAGATAACGCCGTGTCCGTATATAACCATACTGTACGCTCTCCCATTACTACAGCATCAATATATGAGTTCATATATTCTTTGCTTATGCTTTTATTGGTGTCAATCCACACGTTGAATTATTAGATAAACTGGTGTTTTCATGGCTGTGGATTAAATTGCCAATATGCAGCGATTTACTGCATTAGCGAAGATCCTCAGTACTATAGGTGTCCGGAAGCAAACATGAGTTATGCATGCTATAGAGATATGCCCAACATGGATAGCTTGCATTTGTTTACTGTTCTGCGGATGGGTCCAATACATAGAAAGCATAAACCTGACACAACTACGACACAATAGGACAAAATTGAGCTGTTCCTATAGTGAAACCTGAATGCAGTTGTTGCGGTCACGATAGCACCACCTAAAAACTTCTAAAGCCAGTCATTGCTTCCTTAAATTTCAAACGTTTTGAGTGCTTAATCCACAAGAGATAAGCAGGTTTCATCTAAATTCATACCATACTACATGATATGCAGTTATGCTACGGACGAAATGCTAAGACGGCAAGTGTAGTGAAACTAACGGTTAGGGAAGCTATAAAATGATCGATATAAGCTGTACATTGTCTGAAATTATTCGATTCAATCGCGCATAAGTATGGCATAAAATATGCTGCACATCACTTCCCTGCACATGTATTATTGCGCATGTATAGATAGATTGTCTGAAATAGTCGAGTACAAGCAGACTAGAGCATTCCAAGGATCCGTTTTGGATCCGTTGCTATTTGGGATATATGTCAATGATATTCGAAAATTTTACCTATCAAACCCTATAATACAATTTGCCGACGATACGCAGTCAACCAAGAAAACATAAACAGTTGGTGCATCAAAAATTAACTAACAATGAACACGGATGATATTGGCTGAATCACCAAATTTGTTTCTCTAGTGTTGCTATTAATTTTGTCGTTTTTCTATATGTTTGCACTAACACTCAGCGTTTGTTTCTACCTTGTCATGTAATCGCCGTTGTAAGCACTCCTAAAGCGCAACACTGCTAATACTGCTCAACTAACACGGCTAGTGTCAAATACACGTTTTCTTGGTAAGATATAAATAGTTTCCATGGACATCGCAGTACTAAGCAGATGCGTACTGCGCTGCAGCTATAGTATTGATTGTATACAGTCACCATTTACTTGACTTCACACCCCATTTAAGCAAACTATATCACTATTCATTTCCCAATATCTAATGGTTCTATATGCTCTGAAACATCATGGATTATTCTGTTGCAGTCAATAGTGCAAGATAACAATCAGCATGATGGTCGTTATTTCATTAAATATAATGGGTTAATCAGAAAACTCCGCTTACATGTTGAATTTACTTAACGAAGAATAACGACGCACAGGCTGTGTAGTCAAATTAAGCCATGTTGCTGCATAGTTAGCAAATGAAGCACACAAAGATAATGCATAACAGCCAATCTTGGTTCGTGTCTTTTTCGTGCATTACGTGATCTGATAGACCTGTGCAGAAAAATGGCGCTCCTTACGGGGAGATGAAAAACTTTCGATATATAGTTTTTTTAAGCGGTGCATCTTTTCACAATTTACTTGTTCAGTTTTTCAAGACATGCAATGTAATTATCATGCAAACCATTAACTACGTTAAAAATAAATAAGCATGAAATGTTCAGGTACGCGCCCAAATGTCAGAGCTCTTATTACATGTCAACATTGCTTCAAAAAGGTAATAAATGGTGTTTTTCTTACAGATGCACACGTGGTATGATTTAAGCCAAAGGATGCTTACAAAATGTCGATATTTTCAACCGATAGATGTGGTATTTAACATATTGATGTTTGTCGCGCACTGCTTCGTTTTGCGATGTTTATAACGTCATGATAAATGAGGTGTCTTCTTTGCCACTAGATATAGATACTTGATTTTTCCATATCTTCAAAGATTGCGAGTTTATTTACTGTTGATGTTAATAGTAGCGTCAAGCCAATCAACAGATTCAAGGTTCGCATGTTCATGTATCATCATACGAGCTCTATTAACTACCTTTGCATTTAAGGATTTCTTTTACAGACACTAAGGCTGATTATAAATGCTGCATACCAACTTTCATAAATATATCCATGTCTGTTTCTCCGTAGTTTACACAACATTATCATTGTATCTTATCCAAATGGAGGAGTTATGTTGGTGTACATTTATTCTTTCACGATGACTTAGTGAATGCTACTAATTACCAATTGATAGGCTGTTTTTTTGTCCGGCTATTGCATAGTCCGGTACTTATTACTTACTAGTCCGATGTTACCGCGCCTACTGAGAGCTTACAGCGTCACAACTTTGCTATATTCCTGCGTCATAACTGAATAATATTGTGTCTGCTATGAAACATTGCACAAGGCAAACGTTACCGACATTGACACACCAATGCATTTGGAATAGCATTGTTAATCATTTTCATGAGATTTCGTCACCTTTTCGAGAGAATGCTTGAGTAAACGGCGCGTTTCAAGAAAAAATATTTTTGTTTCCATTTAAAAGAACGACACGTTCGATATAACGCTGATAAGCACACAATTACCGACGATTATGCATTAAAGGCTAACGCCACAAGGTTGCTAGGTTGTACAAATCACTAATATTATTTAGTGAGGTCCTCTTAGGTTTTACCATCATCACCTTAGGTCTATCATTGACAGAGGCTTGAAGCAGTATTACAACGCAGATTCAATTTAAAGTTATGTCGATGAAGCAGAGATTAAATCAGTCGTTTTCCCTGAAGGGTAAAATGCTAGACGGGAAGGCCGTCGTTTTGTGCAAGCTATTTTATCAGACGCATGCGTTATTTAAGGAGGAGCTATATATATATTTTTTATATTTCATTGCTGCAGAGTGCTTCAGCGTCTACAACGCCTCAAACGTATACCAATGTAACACTATTATATTCCGTTATTCAATCGAAGAAACCATAAAAAATGAATATTGTCGTTGAAGGATGCAATGCATTTAAGTGAGCCACTCAATATACGTTACTTTACATACAACTGTGTCATATTATTAACCCTTGATTATTCTTCCTCTGAGCACTACTAAAATGTAGTTGTGTACCCTCATTTAATGGCTATCAAGCACGCTCTGCTTCAGCTAAATGGCATCTTTGGCACCCCATACACGATTGCATGGTCTATTGCCAATAGTGGGGTAGTTAACTAAACTGCTGTCAGCATAACGACCGAAAGCGGGAACACGAACTCTTGCCGACTAGCTAAGCACGTTACGATTTAACACATGTTTTTATCAGCATCTAAAAATAGCTACATAGAATGAGTTTGTCCCAATCAGACAGCATATAAAGTGGTTGTCGCTTTGTAGGTGATACGGCGCCTTGCTTCCGCGGCGCCGCTTGTGTACGGCACTTCGTTGAAGCTGATGCGGCTTATTTTGTGTCTATGATACCGGCTCATTTCAGGATTGTGTGCCGCGGAAATTTTGGTGGAGTTATATTAAACACAAACTGTAAAATTCGTCGGTTGACCATTCTCTGTTTGTCTCATTTGAATTGTGGTTCATTTGAAACTAGATACAAGTCGATCAATTGAACACAACAATATACAGATAAAGGGACCACATTTTCAGTTGCACCATCATCATCATGCAGAGAAATAAAATTATCATTTGAATTAATATCATCATCATCTTCTTCAAACGGGCTTTGATCAAAGGCCTCATAATGATGATCAAATTTATTAACTTCACCATTATATACGCATACTGTTCATGCAATTTAGCCACATCTGGATCGCTTAGTGTTCTTTTCATGGTGTTGATTAGTTATTACGTACAAGGCCATTCCGAAAAAATAACTGCATGTAGTAGACGCAATGACGTGAGACACGGCGAGTTGTGAATACGTTGATTTTTCTGATCGCAGAACGCAATGACGTGACACACTGTCAGTTGTGAAGACGTTGAACATGATCACTGCACGCAATGACGTGGCACACAGATAGCAGTGAAGGTGTTTAGTAGAAGAAAAATATTACATCTTGTCGAAGCGCTATCAATGTTATTATCCTCCAAGGTAGAACTCGATGCGGCACAAGAGGCCGTATCGGAAAACAGCCGCATCAGCCAGATGCATTGATGGTCACAGCGCAGTTATAACATTAAGTGGAAACCGCATCCAGATATAGCTCGCCAACTACATCATTTTTGACTTTTCTATAATACCAGTTGAGCAAAATAATATATGCTTATATTATGAATATAGATATCTATATAAACATATATACATAAATAAGTATTCATCCTTTTACATATGTATGTATGTATACACACATTAATATATCCATAAATATGCCTATATATATGCATGTATATAGATATACATATGTATATATACATATGTATATATAGATATATTTATATATATATATATATAGACACATAAATATATTTATATATATATATATACATATATACATGTATATATGTGTGTATATCAATATGTATATATATATATATATATATATATATCTATATATATATATATATATATATATATATATATATATATATATATATATATATATATATATATATATATGTATCTAATATATACATATGAATATAAATATATATATATTATATGTTGATATACATATAAATATAAATATATACTATTTATATGTTGTTTATATATATACTATATATATTTATACTATATATATTTATATATATATATATATATATATATATATATATATTTATGCATACGTTTATGTGTTATATGTTTGTATATAAACACATTTTGATATCTGCACTCCTGCTCAGGAGTTATTCTAATATGTTTTTTTGCATCCGCTATACAAAGGTTTAATTTTGTACATTTCGACGCCAATGGTCTTCAAATTTGAAGTGGCGAGGGACCATATGACAATGTCATGCTATGAAACAATTTATATTGAGTTCTTCATGGAATTAGGCGAACTGACGAAGATATAATGGAAACATATGAGAATAAGTGCCACCGTCTGCAATCAAAGTAAATGCAGAAAACGCGATAGCGTTAGAACATTAAGAATTTTCGTGAGCTAAGAAAGATTAGCTAAAATAATGTTAATTTCTTTTTATCTTTGTATGGACACTCGCAAAGTATTACATTAGTGCATAATGGTGAAAAATAGTGTTATTTAATACAAACTATATATGTCCATCTGACCTCATTCCCGTTGGAGTATCCGCCAAGTCAATGTGCTACAAACATTGGCTAACTAAGTATTAAATATCATTTCGATTGGCTTAAGACGTTCTACAGACGTCACAGCTGGGGATTAGACAAACGATACTTGTTAAAACTTTTGATTCAATGGATCCCATTTATCGTGTTGCTGCATTTAAGTTAATACCTCGCGCCCGCTTTTAAGGGAGCTCGAGTTTGTTGATAATCATCAGGAATTGCATGCTACAACCTTCTAGGTTTACTGAAGACATTATTTTCAGATCAGCCCGTCCGTTGCGTAGAGACTTCGAGGCGTTATAAATTCGATATCGATAAGCCTTTTGACTTTTTGCATTCAAATATTCTTTATCTCATTGCTAGAATATGTGGTCAATACTGTATTGTGTGCTTATGTGATACCCATTGCGTGTATGTGATGCCATAGATAATAGGCTGCCCTAATAGACATACATGCCTATCTGATATAGCCTTTTGAATCGAAATGTGGTCCGAATAAGATTAAGTCACCTTATACCCAACTTTTACCAGTATCATTACTAACGAATGAGAAATACCACAATTTACCGTTCCACACGAAATATCGCCTATATATGAGCTTCAGTGAAACTTAACGTGCATTATTTATTACGCAATATCGCTTGATGGTCGTCGAATTATAACTTTTACTGTTTTTCTGCAACACGATATATGGGTTTTTGCAGTTGCTCTCTGCGCAAATAGGAACTCCGTCGACGCATTTATAATTAAATAGGGTTATTGGCTCTCTAAGAAGTTAACCAATATCTACAGCGTTCGGGTGGGCATTGATTTGCATTAATCTCAACATGCATTATACATATAATCGACACCAGTTAGCCAGTAATAACAATGCAATAGCGCTTGAATCTAGAACATTTTACAAACGCGAAATGATGGCATTCTACGCGTTAGAAAACGCATAAAGTGCCACGAGACATAAATGAACACGGCAGCATATTGTGCGGCAATGTACATTGCCTTCGTTAGGGCTTTGCCCGAGGTTGTGTCAAGTTAATGTAACGCTGTACCTGGCTCTGAGCGTGCTCTGCATATGTAATTATACCCGAAGTAGCTATCAATCTCTGCGATGCTTACGTAAACAAATGGCGCCAATTCGTGACCAAAATAATACTAAACGCTTTTTTGCAGAGGAGATAGCACCCATGAAAGCAGTGACCATTGCGTTTGGAGATCAATTGCCCCACGATTATTTATTTTATTTGTCGCAACGAGCGCGCTACATTTGCAAATATGTATTCCTATCGTATTTTAACTTTGACAAAATACGTTGGTTTTGCCTAGGTGTTATCCGTATTTTGTAACAACCCCGGTGTTTATGTGAACAATGCATCGCTAAGCGCCTCTTTCGATGGTACTTAAAAATGCTATTCAGTTCATTGCAGTTAATTGAAATAAACAATGGCAACGGACATATCAATACCCTATAGTATAAAGCATCAACTAGATCAAGGGCTGGGTGTAGGTAGACAGCAGTTGATCCATTGTTTATAGAACAGCTGATTTCTAATACGGGCTGTCAATCCGTCTAAATGTTTGAATGTACGAACAACAGCAATCCCAGCTTGTATTTTAATATCGCGATATGAGCAATTAAGAAGGTAAACAGTATTTTTTTCGAAAATGTGATCTGACATGGTGCCATTTCTTTACTTAACGAACCGCATATCATTGCTTTGTCAGCGTTGTTGCCGTCGTCTCTCTATAATTCCTTCAGCAAATATAAACTGCTCTGCCAAGTTATACACGTAGCACTGCCCAGCAATCATACGAAACATTTCAGCCCTTAAGTAGTATTTGCTTGACACCAAGCTCAAGTAACTGTTGAAATAAATTGTACATATCATGGTGCAGCTCAAGTCTCTTGAATGATTTGACCTTCAAACACGATTTTACCAAACTCAGGAAAATTGTACATCATCCCGTATTTTTTAATTATAGTGTTTGGAAATGCAGCAAGACATCTGCCACTTCGATATCGGTCATCACATTTGCGTAGTGGGGCATTTAGGCTTATGACGAAGAAATATAGCGTATTCATCGGCTAAGGCGTCCTCGCCCCATAATCATTCAGAAAGCTCATCGAGCTTTTAATGTATGCTCTTATGGCATGAGTATGCTCTACACAGGTCGCTTGTTGACATATGTTGTCGGTCTTGAATGAGTTCTTTTAGCGTAGATACAAACTATTGTATGACCGTATACACTCATCTGCTAGGCTAGATATTCCCTGCATCTCAACCTGATGGTAAGTACGAATAGCATATGTTGCCTGCTATTACAATAAAGACTATACTGATACATACGTTATCTTTACTTTTGCTATTGTCTACCTCTATTCGGCCTTACTTGCAGCCTCGGAATAAAGAACCGCCACCAGCATCACGCGTGCAACCATGCTTATGCTGAGCAAATCAAGCGGAACTTACCGCGACTATGCAATCAAAATCTGTTGTTGATGACATTGCCTTCCAAATGGCTTGCTCTCAATCAACTTGCGATCAATCCTAAGGAGACCCTTGAAAAATAGGGTTCTATCGGACGGGCATACAATTAGCCTTGAATAAGGAAAGCGTGATTGGTGTAAATGGCAGGTGGTATTTGTATTTACTACTAGTCCTCATATTCCGGAGAAGTTTTATTCATTTGACATATTGCTCTATCGGACGAGTAAACAGCTACTTCGTCGGTGCACATATGCGCGTAGTGGGAAATTGGCGTAAATGGAGGATAAATAAGCTCATTTAGTAGCCAGCGAAAATCTGAAATGCCCTCGATATACCTTATACACAATGGGCGCGGATGTATTTGTGAAGGTGAACAAAAGTAAAAAAGCTCGCAGCAAACAACAATTGATTGCCGTAAATTGTAAATATAATCCATGCAAAACTACCAATATTGCTTATTGTTTGCTTATTGCTACGATGAGTTATGAGTGGCCAATTTTATCGGTTTTATAAGGCTAGATAGCTGTTCACGATAAAAACATAGAAAATTGCCCGACGATCATAAATGTATTTGCCATTAGGGGTTTTTCAATAATGCATTCTTATTAAGAAATGCACTTTGCAGTGGGGCTCTCTAATGCATTTCCATTTTTATGTGATCACCTTCAGCATCTTTGCCTCGCGATTTTACTTTTCAAGGTCATTGGTCTGTCAGATACGGAGGCAGCATAAAAATAGAAGATTGAACAAAGAAAAGAGTGCACTGCTTTGAAAGTATCTTGTGTTAGAAGTTTCGGTCGCTTCATGATGTTTTATTTGGTGTGTTCTACTCAGTTGATGATTATGACGAGTGCGACGAATAATGCACTTTCGATACATCGCTCAAAAATTAAACTAGTGTGAGTCAACATAGATGCTGCGATGTTGTCCAACATCACCAATTGGATACATCGGCTTCATGGTGGATTCCAACTTAAACATTCGCATATATTTGGGCATACATAAGAAAGGAAAGGTCGATACGCTTTAAACACTTATGATTATCATTGCTGAGAAGTAAGTTATCGTGCATTTAATGTCACCCATACATGCTCTTATGTTGCTCAAGAAATATCTAAATCATGACCTCTGTCGGATTTCAGAGATATCAGAGTTAATAGCAGTAATCTCATCCGTCGTGATGTTAAAATAACCGTTAGTGAGTTATATATCTCACACGTTTGCGGTCGCAATTACTAGGAAGTACAGCATTTGTCTTCAGAATATGTCACTGGCGCATTGTGATAATCGTGATTTTGTATCAACATAATCAATCGATTTGCTTGAGGATGTACCACTAATATATCATAAGTTTAACAATAATTCTGTAAGCTAGACATGTACTCTGATTTAATGCAGTTAGGTCTTCTTCCAAATATAACTTAAGTAAACAAGTGATAAGTGGCTATGCGGCTAAATCGGATGTCAAAAATAATGAATTTCTGACCCTACTCAGAGATAAGCAGTGCTTATATTCGATATGCGAAAAACGTTGGCTGGAACCGACACATTTTGGTCGATATGAGAACTGACGATGATATATTTTTGTCAACTTTTGTACTTTGAGCTCAATAATAACTACTCTTTGACACATGAATTAGATGATTCGATGTGACCTAACTTTTATGATTAATATGTTATAGGTAAGAATTTGCGATGGTTGCAATTCGACTCTGATTGGAAGGAGAGTTTTATCACGCATATGTCGCAATAGCCACGCGCTGCAAAGCTTACGTATTATGCAAGAGACATAGTATGCAGCATGATATTTGCAATGTTTGTTTTTGATAGTGCCGAGGAAGACTATTAATGTCATCGATCGATTACATTTTTCAATCCAATATCACGACAGCACGTAACCTTATCTTACCAAATGAAGTCGAGATGCTGTTGCTGTAAATTTAGCTTTTTTGCATTGATTGCAAAAAAATATATTTTTACTGCGTCTTCTCCTTCAGTGAACTCTATCGACTCGATACGCATTAATTAACGGAATAAACAACCCTAGCAACAATACATATTGATGAGGTGGTAATTGCTTTGGTTGTTAGACATATTGAGAGCGTTAATAGATTATTCAGGACTGTATATGGCAAGAGCCGATATTCCCGCATATTACATAGACTTTTTGCTCGGAGTTGGTATTTCACATCGAATACATTGTTCACTCGATGCACAATCAATGATATCCTCGAAATATGGTACTCCCGTCCCTTTTATATTTATATACAGCGTAGCTTAGAAGAAAGTTATGATTTGAAAACTAATGCAATTGTACTCCAGTTCAGTATCATGATTTGTAAAGACAGAGGCGAGATATTCAATGGAGAAACTGTCTTGAATTATCTTACAATAACGTGTTGATAAAAGTATGGCTTTTTTGAGTCTCAAATACTACAGAATATACCGGCGACATATATTTAGTTAATGCATCGATACGTTCTAACTAATGGTAGATGGTATATATATATATATATATATATATATATATATATATATATATATATATATATATAGATATATAGATATATATATATATATATCTCTATATATATATATCTATATATCTCTATATATAGATATATATCTATATATATATATATATAGATATATATATCTCTCTATATCTATCTATATATATATATATATATATATATATATATCTATATATCTATATATATATACTATCAATGCATTCAGTAACCTATGACACAATGAACCATATCCGCTATTCGCGTTCGTAATAAATGAAACAGAAATAGTCCTGTACATGAGAACAACATTTTGTAGGGAAACTTATGGCCCTTAAAAAGAGATACCAATCGGTTGGGGTAATAACTAAATACATTATAACCAACTAAAGCTTTGCAGCGTAGTATCGTGGCCTGTTGAAACATGTCTTGCTTAAATTAACCTTTCTTGTGTTTGGTCAAATATTGTATTTGTACTGCATCTAAGCACCATATTTATTTTAGCGCATTTGTTTTTGCGGTGGCCCGGGTGATATGATTAAAAATATGATCGATATAACGCCCACAAAAGACCATCATTGCATCCTATACTTTTATTGATGCATTCTACACGACAAACTAGAATCTACAGCGGTTGATGACGAATTGAACTGTAATTATCTGTAACCAAGGCAGTAAAATTCAGATGTGGTCCAATAGACTTGTTAACCATCCATTTGATTAAGTTCAAGCAACTTCTATCATCGCTGATATGATTTTGCAATTGTATAACGCTGGCAAAAATATATATGTCTTGGATTAACAAAATCTCTATGACTTAAGTAAATTCTAATTATACAGATCATTGAAGTATATAAGAAATGCTTTATCGCTGCATCTTATTTAAAAGAATTCCAACGCCAGTGAAATGGCATTCATACATTGCAATCATTTATACATGTCGTGTGTCGTAAACATATCAAACAAGCAATTCTGAGATATTCCGATGAGGCTACATTTGTCACATCAATGTAAATAGTTTAAACCTGTTATTTACATTAGTTAAATGATGCTAGATTGATAGCGAATAGATACCTGAATGATAACCCGTGTTAAATTATGGTTGCTCCGCAATTCCACCGTATATCATAAACATATCTAACAAGTTGAAAACAGTTTAGACATGTGATGCACATTCATTATAAGATTCATCACAATGTATTGGACTTGTTAAACATTGTAGTATTTTGAAAACCATCATTAGCTCTGCGTTGTGCTATTTGCCGTCGTGCATTATCAAATTATATGTCAATTTACAAATATGATATGCTGACTCCCATCTGTAAAGAGCAATACGTTTGTAACTATCACAACAGCCTTAGTATTAATCATTGCAGCGTGCAAAATTACATTTTCCTTTGGATATTAGTTATACGAGTTATACGAGTTACGTTCTACCTTTCCCACAATGGTTGATTGCGTGAAATCTTCTCTTCATGCAATTAAGATTTTGTTCTAAGAGCCGCGTCAATCAGTGAGTCGAAACTACATAGAGCACATATCAAAGCAATGCGTAGGCAAAAACCATTGATTTCGAATGATTTCCAATGATTTGGATTATGGCAGAACAATTGCAGCATGGACATACTCATGGCGCATCATGACGGGTCGAACATGACGCAATAGTGTGGTCCTTTGCAATGGAGTTAAATTCGCTTCTTATTTATTAGTCGACTTCTTAGAAAATGAAAAGGTATAGTACTTCCAAATCGTTCACAAGGTGGTTTAGCAAATGTTACCTTTTACAAAATAAGTTATTGCGTATGTGTGTTGCCTGGCCACCACACCATGTGAAATGTCATATAGGGTTAATCAAGAGCGTGCGGGGATTTCTTAATTATATTGTTGATTGCCATTCAGGGAAATGGCTCCGCTGCCGATACCTAAGCAACGCATTCCAAAGATTGTGCAACATCTTCATTCAGCTGCTAATTGATACATGTCATCCAAGGGCAACGAACCTATCGCTAGTCGATCTAGCTTGTTATGTCACACAGGGCTCTGAGGCTACCCAATATCTATATTAACACTGAATAGGATTTTGCGGTGTGTTTGATAAGCGTTCTATGCTATTGTTTGCATGCCAAATCCGGTCATCACCTGATATGCCTTTAAGTTGATTGGATGATTAATAGGAGCATCGCCATATTTGCAAATCTGTCTTATGCCAATTCCTGGTGTTTAATCCGTTTGCTTTGTTACAGCCGTTGGTCTTGTTATTCTTAAGGACCCAGAGACGAATATAAGTCGATAACTGAATAATAACGAATAACATTTTACGCTCGAATACTTGAGCGACGTTTGTGACGCTTACGTAGTGCGTCTTGATAAATGTTAACCAAGTGTCTATTGATCAAGTGTCCGATGTTCATCAATAGTCCAATTTAAGGCATTAAGCATTCTTAGTGGGTCGGGTTCCCGGCCGCGCAAACATTGCGCCAAGAAACCAAATGATTAATGACAGACCATTCCGTAGTAGTGCACAGATTATCTAAAAATTCAAGCAGCATATTAATACAATATTAAGCCTTTGTTGTTATATATTGCTTGTCCACAAGATGTCACAGTGCTCATATTAATGCAATAGTTAACTTAGCCCCTTGGTAATTTTTGTAGTTGTGTAACAACATGCAACGATGAATTATTGTGCAGCCAAAAATATAATTACGGCTATCGCAGAGGTAATGATTCGCATCAGTATATATAGAATTGTGAATATTCTCAGACATACCATTCATTGAAACATATTAAAACACTATATTGTATGTTAATTGGGACTAACTTTAACTCAACTTTGTGAGACTCTTGGGGAAGTCTTTGGAAAATATAATGGGTTACTTTGGTCTCTAATGAGGTCTTTTTAATGTCAGTAACCTGCAATAGGATAGAACATATCTCTATAAGCAGTTGCCTGACAAGCCACGTATAATTCAGCGCTGTGTCTCTCGAATTGAAATGTATAGCTCCCAGCCAGCACCCCGAGAATTGAAAGGGGATGGCACTATACTGGGGTCGGGGTTATTGCGATCAATTTATGATATCAACTTTTATATAATAAATGATCATTAAGACATGTTTAAAGATGGTGGATAAAAAGGGCTAATTTATCGAAACCTTCGATGAATGCTTTGTAGTTAGCACACTCGTTCAAGTGCACAACTTCATAATCGTAGTTTATGTGTCACACAACGAAGTTGATTTCAGTTGGTCTCAAATGATTATTTATTGATAGCAAAGCTCAAATTGGCATGGTATGCAGGTTTGTGAGAAATTATTCCCTTAAATTGAGGTGCAATACGATTATCAATCGAATATTTTGTCCGAGAATTGTTAATGAATATCTCCACAACGAATACATATAGCGTTAGTGGGAGAGCGTGTGGTCAATCGCTATATTGGATACTGCACAAGAGACGACCTTTCGAACCATTTCTTCTTGCCCATGTATTAATCGTTGAATGTCCACAATGACTTAAAGCATTCAGGGCCTGAGTGTTATGGATATGTCAGCTCAGTAAATGCGATTCAATCGTATGGAGTTCATTTGTAAGAGGATTTTCGTTGCCGCGACTTAAAATTCCGTTTACCCATGTGTATATGCCTTTATTTCTCTCATTCTCTCTCTAGTCACTCGTAACCTAGGAAAAATAGCGTTATTATAACTTGTGCTGTAACTATATTTCATCATAAATGACGAGCCAATTTGCTACACCATATAGTGATAAATCTATCTTATAGATTTGCGTTTGATTTATATTTTTAATTTCACCACATCAATAACGTATGACTTCAGATACTAAGTGACTGTGCAATGATGAAGGTGCTAGAGATTGGCATTAAAGTATGATTTGATGTACGGTTTTACGACAATGAAACAAGCTTTATTTAATAATGTTGCATATAACCAAAGAGACATCGGCCGTTCTAACTTACATAAGCCGCTTATGTAGAAAATCAAGTTTGTTCAGGCCACAATAAAATATGCTCTTCAGAATGTTGGCCCACATCTGGTAAAATGTTATTATATAGACATGGAAACAACTGCTGGGTACATAAGAGCTGATGTTCGTTCAACGACGTCATGAATAAAAAGGTCTAGTCGCAAATCTTGATTGGTTTTAGTTGTTTTTATAAGATATCGTTATATCGATCACATATTTCGTATTTACAAGCTCACAAGCAAATGGTCATTAAAAGAGGTGGCTTACAACCACTGCTATGCTGTTCTAGCTTTATGGATCATCAGTACCCTTGGTAGGTCGTTCAGCCGTTGCCTCAAAGGCAAAATAACAAGTAACTAATAACCCGTTTCTGTGATGCGAGCCCTAGTGAGACTGGCAAACATTTAAGACAGTGCATGGCTGGTGCAGTCAGCAAAGAAGACTCATTTCACAAGCTAAAGTACGATCACCAACAACCTAGCTTTACGATTCAAGAATTAGCAGGACTATTACCTCTCAAGCGCAGTTCGATTTTAGAAAGATTCGACAGACCCAGACAAACATATTAAACGTTAATTAATCTATCCTATGGCAACATTTCGCACGCTATATCGTTCGTTGCATATGTTAACAAGACTTCTTTACTTATGGGCTGGCATATATTCTGTTGCTACAGAGAGAAGCAAGCTCATCATATGACAATACCTATTTGAGACAAGGTCCTTGAGATTCCGATATGCGCGTAGAAACATAGATGTTATCAAAAACGTGAGTCTGCGTTGTGAATATATTGCCAACGTCTGACGGGAAGCATGATGAATGACTCACAAATAAATATAATGCATAATGGCCCCAAGGCAACGGCGACTATGGTCTAAATAACAAATTGACTGATTATCCAAACAGAGGAGTTCGATTCAAGAATAAGCTACAACATATATTTGTCAAAACATCATTACTGTTTATGCAGTTTGTTCTTTGCGGTTTATTGTTAGTTTATAAACGAGTTAAGGGCTTGTTGATACGGCCAATTACCTATATAACCAACAAAGCTCTAACTACTCGATATGTCCGATATGTTGTGCGAGTCTGGCTACTTCTCAGACAAGTGACAGTTATCAGAACCTTACTATCTAGAATCATATTATACGGCATACAAACATGTCAAGTACAATTATTATTACTATGTGATAGATTTAACCCAAGTTACGCATGTCAGTGGGACCCGTACTGGATCAATGTACCGGGGAGGAGGGAAGGGGGGGGTTGCGATTTGAGATTTTGCCGCATATCAATTTATTGCTTCATTACTTCAGTACGGCTGTAGTAGAATTTTTTCATTAATAACAGTCTATTTCCCACTCTAAGTAAATCCTGGCGTTGATGGCGGGGGTATATGCGCTCATTTGGTATTCTCTTCGGCGAGTCAACTTAATGGGACAAACATATTACTAATTCGGAGAGACGTCAACTTGAATTAATCTCAACTAAGCATGCCGTACACGTAATGACGCATTTTTGTTTCGGAACCCACTGCTACATCATAGAACAAAGTTGCCGCCTAAGTGTCAGCAACACACGGCACAATTTTACCCCTAAGGCATATTTAAAAGTATCACTTGCAGCGCATCGACCGAAATTTCTACTATACTTATCAAGGTAAAAATTACGGGGTAGCTGGAAAGTGTCTGCATATGTGCCAAGCAATCACTATTGCCTAAAATTGTGTTTCCATATGCGCGCATACAACTCTGGCATAACACAATTAAGATACTTAAATCATTATTGAGAAAACAATACAATTTTTCCATCGCCAACATTATGTCGATTGACTCTTAAAGAAGATATATAGACTATCGGTGTAGTAAAGTACCTAAATCAATGCCATCTTCTTTGGCTTTATATATGTCAGATTCTCAAGGCTGAAACGTAAGATCGTTTCGACGCTATCTATTAGAGTTATTATACGAGCTTATTGGTGTTGATTTAAGCTGGACAATTGATATTCAATGATATATATTGTTGCGAATTTCGCTTCTAAATGGTGAGGCTGTGATATCGCCCGCACCCAATAGTCGTATAACTTTGACCAATAGTTTGATCGATAGTAGGAACCCGAGTATCAAGTGTGGCAGGTTATCGAAACAAAGCATTAGGCTTCCCACTCGCAACAATATGTCAACTTTTATATAATAAATGATCATTAAGACATGTTTAGAGATGGTGGATAAAAAGGGCTAATTTATCGAAACCTTCGATGAATGCTTCGTAGCTAGCACACTCGTTCAAGTGCACAACGTCATAATCGTAGTTCATGTGTCACACAACGAAGTTGATTTCAGTTGATCTCAAATGATTATTTATTGATACCAATCCTCAAATTGGTATGGTATGCATGTTTGTGAGAAATTATTCCTTGAAAATGAGGTGCAATACGATTATCAATCGAATATTTTACCCGAGAATTGTTAATGGATTAGAATTATTGGCCCGGAATAATGTGCGGCCAAATATCTCCACAACGAATACATATAGCGTTAGTGGGAGTGCCGGTGGTCAATCGTTATATTGGATACTGCACAAGAGACGACCTTTCCAACCATTTCTACCTGCCCATGTATTAATTGTGAAATGTACACAATGACAAAAAAGCCTTCAGGGCCTGAGTCTTATGGGTATGTCAGCTCAGTAAATGCGATTCAATCGTATGGAGTTCATTTGAAAGACGATTTTCGTTGCCGCGACTTAAAATTCCGTTTACACATGTGTCTATGTCTCTATTTCTCTCATTCTCTTTCTAGTCACTCGAAACCTAGGAAAAGTAGCGTTATTATAACTGGTTCTGTAACTAAACTTCATCATATATATATATTTAAGTATACCTCTATAGATATATATATTTCTATATTTATCTATATAGATATATTTATATATATATAGATATATATATATATATATATATATATATATGTACATATAAATAGATATATAAATATACATATAAATATATATATATATATATTTATGCACATAAATACATATATTTAGATATATATATAAATATATATAAATATATATATATATACATATATCTGTATATATTATATATATATATATATATTTTATATAAATATATATATATATATCTATAAATAAAAAATTTATGGGTATATATATATAAATATATATATATATATATGTATATATATATATTTATATATATATACATATATATATATATTTATATATATATATATATGTATATATATATATATAAACGAATGCAACCATTTTGAACAAATATATATATATATATATATGTATAAATATATGTTTATTTATGTATACATATATATATATATATTTATACATATATATATATATATATATATACGAATGCAACCATTTTGGACAATTTTGAAAAAAAAGCAACCATTTTGGGACATTGGAGGCGATAAAACATATAGTCAATATGATGACCATTTCTTGTTTTCTGTTGGTCTGTCAGTAACATGTTTCGGTTTCGTAAACCTATCTTGGATTTTCATTGTTTTATTAAACTTATATATTTTGCGTACCAAAATGGGTTTTCCAATATAGTTAGGGTAACAGGAACACGTACAAAAGCAACTATTTTGGAACATAGCGAAAAAACCAACCATTCTGGGACCTCACATAAAACCAACTATTTTAGGACATAACCAATAACCAACCATTTTGGGACATCACAAAAAAACACTATTTTGGCGAAGAACAGAAACGCTTTGGGACACAACAAAAACCAACCATTATGCTACAGTGTGGTGAACTTGTTGCGGCGGGAATTAAATGTTTTCATCTATGCCATGGGGTATGTCTTTCATCCCTGTCTGTATGACGGGGAATCTTAATTTGAAATAGTAATAAGCGATAGAATTGACGTGCAATTAAGGGGCAATGCACGTTTTATTAACGACGATTCATTTATTTCATTTTGAAAGAAGTACTAATAAACGTAATTCAAACATGCAGCAAAGGCTCTAAATGTCTGGCGCTTTCGAATGCGAATCTGGAGCATGAATAGATATATCTACACTGTGGAAGTCGTACAGGAACTCGTGGGATGGAACGCGCAATGTGTCGAGAGTCTGAACTTGACAGGGGTTGGCTTTCTTATCCTTCAGAAAACGTGAATATAGTTCAGTATCATTCCACGTCCTGTCCGAGACCTGTACGCTCCGTCGCTAAGTGACCTTCGATGTTGCAAGCGAGGTTAAGTCTCAATCTTGCACACACTCCGCATAAGGATTTATTATACCGAATGGTCATCCTCGGCTACTAATATAACAACACCGATGTAGTTATAGTAATAGACGATTTATATAAATCCCTGTGGCTCCCACTCTTCAGTTCGATATGGTTGTTTGTTTGTCCATGGAGGCGTGAAAAGTGTCACATGCATTCTGTATAAGATGGTGACCATATATATCTTACAGACTAAATTACTGTTGCACACAATATTGCAGCACCTCAGCGGGTTTTAGATTGACCAGGGCATCTGCAGAACGATGCACTGAACAATAACAGAGATTTTTTTAGAAATTAGAAAAATTCGCACTTGTATCTTTGATGCATGTTCTGCTCGAGACATCCTGATCTGACTCAGAGACACTAGAAATCAAGTTGTTTTTGTTGGCATCTTTAAGTCTTGGGTCTACAGGTCTTACTGTTCTAGGCAGACTTGTAGCATAACTGGTACTTGCTTGGGCTGCTGGTTCAGTATCTAATAAAGAAAAGCACATAAATTTCACAATATGCATTGCAAAAATTAATATAATTGACACATTACAGACTAGGTGTTGATTCAGATGTAAACAATGAGAAACAATGTTTGTATCACTGCATAGTTCTGCCATTGCTTACCATTTGTTCATAATTATGTGACCTACATATTGTGTGAGTTTTCAGAACCATTTATTTGATCATTGGATGACAATCTGACCATGTTCCAAAATTGTCGGTATGGCTGTGGTACACAATTGAAAAATACTTCATCATATAATGTCTCTCGATACATGCAAACAAACCTCTTTAGTTATGGTCAAGTCAGGCGGTGGTCTCTGATAGGTTCCCAAGCTAACATCTGACATAGGTACCTATATTAATGACAACATATATGGGTAGATTTGTGGCAGTATACATATCTGGTTGGTTCAGAATAGAATTTCTTCCATATTCACAGTTCATGGGCCCAAACTTTAACAGAGCTCTATATATATGATAATGCATTTCAATCTGCATCTTTGTAGGAATGAAAGCTTGGAGAGAAATGCGGTTATAGATAAAGACCCAGTATACAGATGCTGGTTATTTATTTTCACAATATAACACCTCATAAAACGTTTCCATACTCACTTATAGGATACCTGCAGAGGTCAGATCACATAATTCAACGCCAGGAAACTTACGTGGGGCCACATCAGCTGTTTAGCTGAGAACATTCAATATTATCTACTGTCAAATTACATAATAATCATAGTCATGGTTTTTATAGCACAGATGCTCATTTATTTTGCAATTAAATAGTTATGCAGTTCAGAGGCTTTTTTATTAAATGACTGGTGTTATTTGTATTAGGTTACCCTCTCGTGATATCTGACAATTTCAAGTCAGTATTTGCACCATCTACTTATTCCCTCTTTTGATAGACCTTCACATTGGCCATTGCCTGGATAGACAACAGCCCAACATGCATATGATGTTATGACTTCCCCCAAGTATTAATTATAATTGCAATCTGAGGACCATTTGACCTTTGAGGTCTATCATATTAAGATAATCGGCATTGGTTAAGTTTATGAAACACCAAGTCACAGTGGATAAGCAGCCACTGATATGTGTTAATAAAGTTATAAAACCTACCATGCTAGTCATAGAGGGCAGTTAAAACCATCAATGGTGCTGCAACATTAGTCCCTTCAACCACATCTTGCCAAACAGCAAAGTACAATACACATTATGGTTATGTCTGACCATAATGTCCCTATAACATCATATCTATCTTCATGGCTGAAGCCTAGTGAAGGGAGTGAAGGGCATCCATTAATTGTTAAAATTGTTACGTTGATGTTTCATAGTCAAGTTCTCTTTGCATTTACATATCACCGAACAGTCTTAGCTATAAGTCTGTCAAACAACAATTTGTTTTTCAACTTAACAGAACCATCCAACAGTATTGAAACAAAGTTGCTCACTAGCTCTTATGAAACAAGTGGAGCGATGGTGGTGTGACGCTGTCGCGAAATATAGATATATAACGCAAGTGCAATAGAAGCTGGCTCATCAAACATGGCTTGCCGTGTATTGTAATTCTTAATATGTAAGAATTGTAAGAAATTCCTCTGCTTCAATCAAATTCAATATGAAGTGCTTTTGTCAATGCGAATTGCGCTTCTTTTTATTGGCAACATGTAGCGGGGCGACATTGCTTCTACAGTTATTGTCATCGCAACGAGATGATACACAATTTTTTTAGATTGATTATTAAAATGCAGGTTTTCTGGTCATTATTCAGTTGACCTTAGCATATGAATAAAGGCAGATCAAAGATCATTAATTTATCAGGAATACCTCTTCGAAAACTCTTATTGCGTCGTGTGCATTCGTTTGATAGGCTTTTTAGAGCACGTAGACAGTGCTGTAATTGCGTAAACTGCATTATCCATATAGGTTTGCAGGGTGTATCTTATTTGATTTCAACAGTAGTATGGGTTTCGAAATGCAGAAGACCTTGATGGACGCAATCAATCCATTAGTGCAAGTATAAAAAAAAACAACATTTGATTCGACTTCGCAAGTCAGTTGCCAATGCACTTAACTTGAGTCGTAATGCATATAACACAATCCGTAAAAAGCAGCCTTTGTGGATCTATTGATCCCCTATAATTCCGTATATTAATGATAGCACGTGATCTGAAAGCAATGTCTTTGTCTCTGCGTTGTCATAATAGCGATCTTACCAGAGGCATTGGTCACGAAATTTCACAGGGTGCATACAATATCAATTGTTTACACAACACCCGTTTCTTAACTAACGTCACAAATATTTAAACAACAGACTATAATCCAAGGCATGTTTCAATCATTCAGGTACGAGTTTCCGTCGAAAGGTAACTCACAAGATCTAGATTGCCGAGGCGGAAAACAGTAAAAACATCGCAGTAAATGACATCTTGTGATAATGGTAGACAGGTGTTATCTGTCTCTGGAAACATTTTCAAATTACTGTTTGAGGGTTATGTTACTAAATGAGTGTTCAGCCAGAAATATATTTTTTTAAATATAATTGCATTTAAAGGTGTATCGCATCTGCATTATTTAGAATGTCTTAAAATGTTCGAGAAATCTTATACTGTCGCCGAAATTCGATTACTTAATTCTAACAATGGAATTGACTCCTTCAGCAGGCACACGATCCAAAATCTGATGCATAAAGCATAGAGCGGAGATGCTTTTCGTATTTGAAGAAAAAACAAACAAGTTCGTGTCAACTATGAGTGTAGGTAAATTGTCTTGTTGCTTGAGCATTGTGAGAGGTGTGTTGCACACAATTGGTAATACACTGCGCTTTGTAACGGTCCAATCATTTATCCACACAGGATTTATGTTCGCGGAATCAGCTAATGTCGTGAACATACTTCTCTTAGATGTTCACACGCTTCATATGGTTTAGTGGACTAATTAGTGATGCCTTATTTGATTTTTAAAGGGTAACCATATTCAACTGAAGTCAAATGATTACCTTATGGGGGAGCAAATTACTAAATGATCTGCTATCGAGTTGAGCAATTCGCGTCATTGCTAAGACGCACTTGTTTAGGCGCCGATCATGCATGACTATTCAAAACATCGTTTCGCCCTGTATATATGATGCCAACTAAATGTGTGCTGGCGGACCAGAAGCTGTCCGTTGTTCACCGGGTATAGATGGTTCAAATGACGTACAATCTGTAACATCCTTCAATAATGGAGCAGTTAATAATTGACCATACACCGAGAGCGTGAATAAATAATTCAGGGCTGTTGATGGCAGGGACCGGCATAGCTGCTCAATAGCAAGACATGTGCCTATACTAAGAAAATGATGACCATGGTTATTGCAACGCATGTGATTAGCTCTACACAGATAATTGGACATGACTTGTCGATTTTGCACGGTGAACTTCGACAACAACTGTATCGGACTTGGGAGCTGGACCCACTTCTTGAACTCTGTATGGATGAGCTTTGTTTGGTCCATCTTGCCCTTTTAACTGATGCACAATATATCCTATAAATCATTTCAGTCAAACATTCAGGAATGATTGGTGAAATATGAAAGTAATTTCAATAAATCATAATTACACCCCTCCACGCATCCACCCCAACAAAATGAAGAAGTTGCTTAAAACACAAAAATTATTAGTGAAGTGAGAGATGATCCCCGAATAAAAAAGAAGTTTAACAGCTGACAGCCTGTAAAAGAGATAAATGAGATCAGAAAGTTTGCATTGACTCACTGCTGTTAACCACAGGACAGCTATCTTCATCAGAAGTGATCTTGATACCAGTATCCTCAGTCAGTGTTTGGCTGCCTCATATGCATAAAACTGTAGTGTAGGGACAATATACACAATCCTATTTGTATAATGATGACTCCAAAGCCACTTATGAAACACATGAAGACAAAGGTGGAAATATGCCACACAATGGGTAAATAAATAGCTGACAGATAAAGCACTGGGTAGTGATCAGCTTATAGTAGCATGATTTTTAAATATTTCAGAAACATTGGATATAATTCACCTTTATCCAATTTATAGGAATGTTATAGAGTATTCAGCCTGTTTCAACAGATCCATTAGACAACATTGTTGAATCATCATGATTAGTGACAGGACCTTTAGTAGTGGCATGCTCATATGAAGAGGATGGACCAGAGTCTGGAGCACTCAGTAAAGGGTTGACTGAAATATAATTGCAAATAATTGCTTGGTTATATGACTGGACTTTCAATTGTTAACGCCTTAGCATTTTGAGAAATCAAGTACATCTTGTTCCACTTGTCCAGAACAATTTTACTGGCTTTGTCCTCAAATGACAATGCTGCTACAAGAGCCTTCTTAATAAATGAATCCCTTCTGAATCATCACAATCTAGAAGTTACATGTTATATTCATCTATAATTTACAGTTTATCAGAGCAAACATATGACAGCATAACTGAGATAATAACCCACCTCTTTCCCCAGCAAGCTGACAATCCACAGTCATCAGGTAGCTCCCGACTCTTGTGACGGCTTGCACAGCGAGTGGTCTTTGATATGTGCCAGCATTCACTAGAGCACTATGCCCCATGTGCGAGTAAAAAAACTGGTATGTCTTGGGTAGCATACAAGGTAGATAGTCTACCTCTCTGGTTGGTAGCATTAATCAGGTCTGTTTGTATTCCTGCTTGTATGCAAACATATTTGGTAGCATCCCATCCACCACAGTGTAGAGTGGAACCTGTACTAGGGAACAGAAAGTCATTTTCATCCAGAACCCCAGCCCTTTTCCTGATATCAGGAGATATAAGTATCTCAATAGCAGCCACTAAGTCATTTGGGATAATAAAGCTCACGATGTGGTTCCCTTTTCATGTTCCATACAAGATGGTCAATTCTTTGAACCACTGTTGTTCTTCATCTGAGAGTTGCTTCACTTGATAACTGTCTAACAACTTTGATCTGTTCATCCATTGACTCACTTTCAGCCTTGAAGCCTCACCTCCACGCCTAGCATTAAACAATGTCATCCGACAACAAACTAAATTTCTCATTTCAACATACTCTGTCTTGCCAATTTCATTAGCGGCAAGCAATTCCTTGATTCTATCTAGCGTGTAATTACGAAGAACACTCATGGTTTCTTCAGGTGGTGTTCGTTCAGGAAGTCCTAGTTTTTCTTGTCTGGCTTTATTTATCAAATACTTAGAATCACCAAACAGACTGTTCTGGTTGTGTTTGAGCAGAATTAAAAAGTTTTTGATTTCTTGAACTTTCATTTCCTGACCCTTTTGAGCCAACTCATTGCCCAGCAGAACATCAGCTGCCTTAATTAGTAGGTAATACAGGGTGTTTTTTAAGCCATACTTGACTGGTTTTTCATGTGTTTCCAGATCATTTGTAGTGACATTTACTATTGCCTCCTGAAGAGCACTCCTGTGTTTACGGTAAAACATATCAGCTGCACCCTGAAACTTGCTGTCATTCTTTACACAACTTTTGAAGATGAGATACAGGTTGGCCAAGTTTGTCATATCCGACATTACACTTTTTCTTACTTCATCATGCTTGTCCACCTTTGTTTTATCCTTCTGCCACAAATGCCTGCCAATTTCATCGGTCTGGAACCTGCTTAATACATCAAGAAAATCATCAGTTTCCTTAATGCCCAAAAGGGTGGTTAAAACTGGTTGTGCAGGCCTAATAGACTCTGACTCCTTGTGGCGATAGAAGTACTTGTTTGAGTAACTGCCACTACAAACATTGCAGTGCACGACTGCTTTTGACTTGTCAGAGTCTGCTGAAGATACCGATTTTATTCGTTCAAAGTCAGTTCCATCATCTCCAGCCATGACTTGGGCTTTGTTCCTAGCTAAGATGCCTGCATTACGTATCTTTGCATATGTGCGTGCATTCAATGCTGACATATTGCTGTCCACAATGGCTGCTACTTCCTTGTGTTCTTTATGCTGCTGTTTAAGATGCCTCGTTAAGTTGTTAACAATAGGGACACTTTCTGGAGAGTCTTTTCTTAGCAATGCCTGTTGGTTCTGTTTTCAATAAAAACAATTTAAGTCAAAACACATTCATTTAGACATTTCATTCAGTCGGTACCAAAGAAAAGCAATCATTGACATACAAAATTAATAACACATAAGCTCACAAGATCTACTCACTCTGCATTGTGTGCGTTTTCATGTGCACGGTGTATCCTCCCTTCTTCTTAAACGTACGGTGACATACCTTGCATGAAAAGCTGGCAATAGCATTTTCATCAGCTTGACCAGATCCCTCAACTAAGCATAAACTCAAAGAAGGCACAGTGGGTCTGACTCACTCCAGTCCCTTTGTCCATGTGCAGCACAGATGGGACAATGGCGAAAACAGACAAGAGTGCCCTCTTCAACCTTCTTAAGTCGAAGGTTCATGGAGATGCCAGTCCTGGATTGACCAGAGCCTGCATTATTGATGGCCAATTCCTCCTTCATATAGTTCCTCCGAATCTACCAGCTACCTATGGAGGCCTCGCAAGAAGTATTTTAATCCAGACAGTTGCGTTGTGCAAAAAAGAAGTCCATCTTATCTTTGATGATTACGCTCAGCCATCCCTAAAAGGCACAGAAAGAGGAAGGAGGGGCATAGATGAACGGGAGTTCGCCATTACTGGTCCTGAACAAAAACGACCTAAGGACATGGAGAAAGCGCTGAAATCGAGATCATTCAAGACACAGCTTCCCAAGTTCCTGGCGAAGGAGTGGAACAACAAGGCATATCGACCAATACTAGGTGACTGTCAGCTACATCTTGACATCCCAGGGGAGACCCATCATTATTATGTTGCCAACGGCATTCTCAGACACGATTCTGATGACGATTGCAGGAACAACCCTGAAGAGGCTGACACCAAGATAGCTCTTCATGCCAAGGTAGTGGATGATGACAGAAAACAAGGAGCCATAGTCGTTCGGGCATCAGACACAGATATAGCAGTCATCTTGTTGTATCACTGCAACAAGTTCAAGTCGCCAATATGGATGGATAGTGGAACATCATCCAAGAACAACCGGAGATAAATTAGCATCACCAACATTCATGAAGTACTCGGACCTCAGATATGCGCTGCACTACCCGGATTCCATGCATTTACTGGGTGTGTCTACACCAGCGCATTTGTTCGCAAAGGAAAGGTCAGACCATTGGCCAAGTTGGAAAAGAACAAGGAAGCCCAAAAAGCTTTCCACAGCCTAGCAACAGACAAACAACAGAGTCTAAGAACCCAGATGACCCTTCAAACGTTCACCACAACTATGTACGGAGCCAAGGGAAAACACCAAGTTGACATTAAATGAACATAGGTACAAGATGTTTGAAAAAGGCTATGGACCAAAGTCCTTGTCAAAGAATCCATTGGAAAAGTTGAAAGGAATAAATGCTAGTGCCATTCTCCCATGTGAGGCAGAGCTGAATGTGCATTTGAAACGAGCTGCATTTGTTGCACAAATGTGGGCAAAGGCAGATTCTGCTGAAATCCAACAAAACCCAGATGCATCTAATGGTTGGGATCTCGAAAATGGATGTCACATGCCAATATGGCATGAAGGACCGCAGATGCCAGGTACCCTTATTCCGGAACAAGGCGAGGTCGTCAATGATGATGATGAAAACGCTGAAGATGTAGACATGACAATCTCTTCTGATGATGAGTCAGACTGGACAGAAGAAGAGGATTAGGTGCAAGTGGGGAAAAACCTTATGCTGCCTGTGACCTTTAACACCTTGTTCCACTTTGACCCCTGCAATGGCAGCTAAATTGCTCGTTATTTACATTCATGATACACAAAAAATAATCTGTAGTTCTTAATGATGAGGCTAGCCGTGTATTTCAGAAGCATGGCTTTGCATCATTTGCTTTGACCGCATTCAACCAAAAGGAAACTCAGTGATAAAATTGATGTTTCAGGGAAATGCTTGCCTTCCTAGTGATATTTGGGGAAAATGGAATAATTCTTTTCGTTACTTTGTATGCCACAATCATTGTCTTTTGGGATAGACCTTACTTTAAATATACACTATTTACCCAACTTAAAGTGAGTGCAATTATGTAGATGAAGCACTTGAGATGTTTCTCTGTACTGGTGATGAGCACTGCATGCCCAGTTCTCCTGTTTGTTGAAGACATAGGCCTACAATATGTATATAGCCAAATTTTTCAAGGACAATAAATTCGATGTAGCATGTATGTAACTGGATAATGTTTGGGTTAATATTCAAAATATGGTGCATTGCTAATCAACACTGTGGAATCAGCTCAGCCTGCAATGAAGAAATAAGGCGAATTTCTGCATTTTTCTGGTTGAAATTTCGAATCATTGAGAATTTTAATTTCAAACTGAAAAGCAGAAATTGGCATATTACTCCATAGTCTGTCAATGCAATCAAAACATGCATGTAAGTTTCTTTGCAAAATGTTTAAAGGGGACAAGAATTCAGTCATTAGCATGGGAGATGCAAGTCTCTCTATTTCAGGAAGTCACTTCATGTGTGTGTATACCCCAATCACCCTTCATTATGGTCAAAATCGATCAGCAAGTCCAACAACTTACAGTATGTTGCATGAGTCACTAGTGATGTAGTTTCTCATTGTTTGTCTTTTCAGTAAAAAAATCATAGATACTAGAATTTTAATTAAAATCTATGTACCTGAACACAAAACTGTCGAGTTCTTTCGATCTTCCCCTTTGACCCCTTCTTAAAGGGTCACGGTACAGGTTTTGGCACTTAAGAATCCACTTTTCTTAGTTGGGTGAACCTACCAAATCCATTAGCGAAGGTTTCGTTGATGTACTCAATTATGCTAATTAAGTTGCTAATTAGCGCTAATTAGTGGATTTCTTAAATGGATTAAGTACAGGAGTTGCAGGTTAAGAAAGATGGATCTTCATTTACAACCTAAAAAGGAACATTTCAGTATTGGTTTCATACATGTACTCAGTTATGCTAATTATAGCCCTGGTTGAACTGACCCTGACCTTTGACCCCTTCTTAAGGGGTCACGGTACAGGTTTTGGCACTTAAGAATCCACTTTTCTTAGTTGGGTGAACCTACCAAATCCATTAGCGAAGGTTTCGTTGATGTACTCAATTATGTTAATTAAATTGCTAATTAGCGTTAATTAGTGGCTTTCTTAAATGGATTAAGTACAGGAGTTGAGGGTTAAGAAAGATGGATCTTTATTTAGACCCTAAAAATGAACATTTTATCATTGGTTTCATACATGTACTCAGTTATGCTAATTAAATCTAAATTTGGGATATTTTGAGTGGCTCCACCTAGAGTTGGTACAGGCGTGGAAACTTAAGAATGGCCATTTGATTGTACATTGACCCTAATCAACATGTTGCATGCCTCAAACCTTTTGTACTTGCAATGCTAAACAAAACTCCAGGGGCTCCTGGTTTAATATCATAATGTTGATGAATACAGCTATCAAATCTAAATGTAGTTGTACAAAAATGTACCTTTCAAAAATGTAATAGAAACTGACAAAAATAATTAAATGTTTTGTACAGCCAAAATGTTGAGGATGGGAATAAAACCCATGACCAAAAATAAAGCAGATTTAAATCATTCATTGCTTAGATATGGTGGAAATAAGATATTACACCCAACAAACTAGTTGAATTACTGCATTAACAAGAAGTACGCCTGACAAAATACCGAATCTACTTTGAGTAAGCTGCAAAAGGTCAGATCACTTAGTGCAATTCCATATCTGCCACCTAAAACAATTCTGACATTAATAATTAGACGTCAAGAAAGATAAGAAATTAAGAACCAAGTATAACATTATGTTAAACAGGATTACTAACCAGGCTGCTCAATGAAACTGCTTTGACTGTCTTCAACCCTCTCTAAGACTGCAAAATAAAATAATCATATGGGCATATCAAAGCATTTGACAACACAAAGCAAGGTTAAATCCATTTTTCATAAACTCTACACATTATTGTACAGATAACATTGAGTCATTGTTACATAAAAGATGACATTACAGAAAACATTACATTAGAGATGACACCATGTACTGAATGTTCAGTGTATTATGAATACAAGTATGTAAACAGTGACAACTAATTAAAAACAGCTCGTGTATCCAGGTTGATTCGCGTTGACTAGGTGCAATCACCATGCGCCTAATGTCAGATAAGAAATTTTGTGCTGAGATATATCGATCATTACATAGATTGTGCAAAGACAATGTGGACACATTACCTTCACAAGCTACTGAGATCACAGGAGACCCCTGATGGAAGATCTCTGGAGACACATGTTGAGAGATCAGAGGAGTCCATTGTTCAGATGTCTCAGGAGTAACTTGCAGAGAGATCACAGGAGATCCTAGATGAGAGACCACATGAGACCCAAACTGAGAGACCACAGGAGACCCATGCTGAGACACAGGAGACACAAGCTGAGAGACCACATGAGACCCATGCTGAGAGACCACAGGAGACCCATGCTGAGAGACCACAGGAGACCCATGCTGAGAGACCACATTAGACCCATGCTGAGAGACCACAGGAGACCCAAGCTGAGAGACCACAGGAGATCCTGGTTGAGGGACCACATGAGACCCATGCTGAGAGATCACAGGAGACCCATGCTGAGAGACCACAGGAGACCCAAGTTGAAAGACCACAGGGGACCCATGCTTAGAGATCACAGGAGACCCAAGCTGAGAGACCACAGGAGACCCATGCTGAGAGATCACAGGAGATCCTCGCTGAGAGACCACAGGAGACCCCTTTGATGAGGATACAAGAGAATCCGAGGTTCGCGGTTGTGAAGGTCTCCCTAGAAAAAATTAACACATTGTTTATTAACAGTTCACATATCACTATTCATAAGATGGGTCAGTACGTGAAAGTAAAATATGAACATATACCTGAACAGGGAAAACACTGTCACTCTTGTCGTTTATTAATATTCTGGGTTAACAATGATAACATTGTTATATACACAAATGTTAAGCACAAACCTTTAAAAAAAGCCAGCTTGACAGCTGTAAAACCAATGTGTTAAGATGTGAGTCTTATGGCGCAACAGACTCAAAATATAGTTAAAGAGCCAATATGACCTTAGCTTGTATAATTCAACTGTTATGACTAAAAGCTTGCTCCGGATTCAAAATTAAAGTGAGTAAAATTGATTTCTTTTCTAAGATTTGTTATTCCTTTGATTGTTCAAAATAACGGTTTATCGATTGGTTATATAACTTAATTTTGAGCGTATATTACTACATCGAATTAGCAATGTAGGTTTGCTTAGTGTAATGCTAGCTACAGGCTTTAACTTTTTATTGAGATCTAGCATCGTAGGATCTGGATCAACAACAACACAGAGTAAGCAGCCTCTTGGCCACTAGAGGTGTGTTTATCACTCCAAAAAACATATTTTGGTCTCTACTTGGCTAGGGTTTGCTTTATTGAGTAAGTTGTAATTTATTCTGCTTGCAGGGGGCGCTTGTATGTGAACATTTTGGACCTCTGCCCTCTGCTGGTGAGAGTTGGTTGCCACTCCCACATTCTTCAGCCACAAGAATGGCAGGCCTTCAAGTCAATGTGACCTAATTTGTGGGGTTATGTGAGCCTTTAACAATGCCATTCAAAACTATGCAAAATGCTTGTGTTTGTTGTCACATAGTTGGCACAAGAGCTTTGCGGCCCATCAGCCTCATGTTATTGTTTCATTGGTATAAGTATTCTGTTTTTGATTTCATGTACTGAATAACATCACACATAATACTTTTAGTTTCAACATCATTAAGGGAGTCCATTACTTATTAACTAGTGAGGTCCTTTACTAAGAAAATATCGTATTTAAAGGAATGTGATAAATTAACTCGTTTATTTTTGTCAGTGTTTAGTTTACATATGCTGCTGTGTGGTGTCCACTGGACTGTAAAAGTTGGGATTCGCTGATACAGGTTATTTGAAATATTACCTGCTCACCACTTAAAAGTGGTTATTGAACCATGGTTATGCTGTGATTTGCCATGCATAAATAGCCTTATTTTGACACCATAGCATCCCAATAACAGACTGTCGGATTAACAAAATAATAGAGAGTTCTGGAACACTCTAGCTGAGCTACTTCCACTGAACTGTTGTGATGTTTTCAAAATGTTTGATTGACCACCTTACTATGGAAATATATCATACATATTAAACTGAGAAATATTAGGAGCTGTAATTAAATAATCTGGTATTTTTGATTAGAATCATTCAAACGAAATACATAATTCATATCAAGTCCAGTCCCTATTGATTTTTTTTGTTTTCTGTGGATGTTTTTTTTTCTGGTTAGCCGCAACTCTATAGGTCAGATATGCGGATGCAAATTCGCCCGCCGCCCCCATGTATTTTAATTGCTGTCAATCGCTTCAAATGGGCTAACTCAGTTACTCAATAACCCAATAGACCATAAGTATAATCGGCAATTTAAACTCCCACACCACTGATATTAACAATTACTACAGTTTTCAATACTTTCAGTCACACTATTGTCATATGTATTACGATTTTTATACGATCCATAATTTATGGATATAAAAGATGTTTTACGGCCTGAAGAATAAATCTGAAGACTGCTCGTAGAGGCACGTGGAATAAGCAGCCCAAATACACTCCGTTATCGCACAAAATGGCCCAACTGTATAACATTTCCATTTCCTGTTATGTCTAGATCACCTTTGGACATTTGGTCAGTTCGCAAATCAATAATACAAGAGTTAAAATATTTACGCACTCCCAATAAATTAATATTCGATTCGAAAAATCATTAAGAACGACCTGACTAACCTTCGCACTGCGCCGCAGATGGAAATCAAGCGATCTCAACATGCGCATATCGCTGACCAAGCCAAGCTTGTCAAATTGTGGCAGCGTGTGATCCAAATATATGTTTCCATTTTTGTGAAAAGTTACATGATGTTCGTGAAAATTGTAGACAATGTTGGCCAAACATTGATATAGCATGTTGTCCATAGATGGTACAAACATATTCGAAATGAATAAGGAAAAAAGTGTTTTTAATCAAGCGACAAATAGGTTGTAAGGTAAAAATATACGAATTTAAAAAGAAGGTCCGGAATTCAAAATTATTGCTTAAATTAATACGACTTCAGTGAATCCAACTTCAGAACGAATATTTCCAGTGTTAAACCTGTAGTTAATACAGAATTAGGCCCTTACCTAGTATTTAACCAAGATCAACTTTTTTGAACCACTAATCATGGTTCAAAATATAACTGTGCGACAAAATGGTCGGTCTTTTGAAGCGAAATGGTAGCAATCGTACAAAATATATATATATATATATATATATATATATATATATATATATATATATATATATATATATATATATATATATATAAATAAATTTATATATATATAAATAAGATATATATATATATATATGCATGTGTATATATATATATTCATTTGTATATATATACATATATAGATATATATATATATATATATATATATATATATATATGTAAAGATATATATATATCAATATACATATATATATATATATTTACACATATTTATATATATATATATAAATATATATATATATATATATATATATATATATATATTATATATATATATCAATTCCGTTGTAAGTCAATGACCAGCAACAAAGCGTCTTTGATGTCTTCTAGGTTATTGAAAGTTATTCTTAAACGTAATATCGCATAACAGCACACTTGGCATTTCCGCATCTGTTATGTGCCTTAAACTGGTAAAATACACTGCATATATCATGCTCGCGTTGCTGCTTATAACAAATATTCTTGCGCAGAAGGGAAATAATTGATCGCATTGGCTCTTTAAAGGCCTTGTATGCTTTCCATTTCGCCATTACTGCGGTGCTAAGGCTAACGAACCGTATCAACACCAACTTTTCTTTTATTTCGAACGCTTGTCATATCTTATACAAAAGTGGTCCCCGTTGTTCCATATACAATAACTTTGTTCCAGTTAGGAATTCATAATCAAAAGCCATAAAGTGCATAATGCAATGCTTTCTAGCAAAAACCCATACAGGGTTCTGTTACATGTAATCTAATATATTGCTGCCCGAAATTTACCAGACATTGAAAATGGCTTTCCTTGATGTGCACATTGTCATATGCCATAGCAAGTCTCGTAATATTGTACTGATACTCGATGAATGAATGTTTGGATTGTCCTTGACTAAAACTCGTAAACTATTGGGTGTTGTCAGACATCACTCTACTTGCATAAAAATTATTAATGACCATAAATAAATCAACGTCTGTTTGAGCCCTTGTGCTACAAATGTTTGATTTTGCAACAGTAGAACTCTTGACGATATGTAAAAAAAGCCATAGCTGAAAAATCACTATACACTCGAGGAAACTGTATTTTCTATCTACCTGTCATTTTAATATCTCGATCTGATAACTGAAAAATCACTACACACTCGAGGAAACTGTATTTTCTATCTGCCTGTCATTTTAATATCTCGATCTCGATCTCATTACTTCACTGGTACATTTAAGCAGCCGGTTCAGCCATAAATTAAAAGGGTTCGTTTTCACGTCGAAGAATGTTTTTTGATCACCACTAATATAGCGTCACATCGATACATTATGCCAACGGTAAACAATGCCTTTGCTATGATTGATTGGCGTGAACGATTTTAATGTTATTCATTATATTTTATTTATATCAATCGCAAATCAAACGTGGTATTATGTTAGAAATAATTCAGAACCTAATGCAGGACCTTAAAATAGTGAGTAAGCTCAATTTGGTGTTGGCAGTAGAAAAATGCGAAGAAACATTTGCCGAGCAGCTGGATTTTTAATATTAACCCACAAAGAAGCCCAGCACTGTTACTTCTTGGTTTGGCGGGACGACTCTCAGCACATCTGCTTGCAATACATCAGTGTAGACCAGGTACAGTGTACTACATATCGGTTGATATATTTTTTACTGCTGATAGACTCTTGATAACTTTACCTGACACGATTATGGAATCCGGCAATTTAGTCAAGTCAACAACACTCTCTTGGCCTATATTATAACCATCACGCATAATATGGAGAGTAGTAAAACAATATTGAGAGCGCTTTCTCCTTACTAACAACAGTAGTAGCATAATTTATCCATTTAGAAACGGAGCCGTTCAGGTGAAATGCAACGATTGGCTGTTTGGCATTCATTATGGTATCTCTCGCGACGCATCTAAACCCCCAAAAAATATGCTAGGTGTTTTGCAGTATGAATACGCACGACCATCACAGCTAGCTAGAGACTGATACACAAAAATACAATACATCTCCTCATTAGTAGTCTTATGTATCAACTGATACTGTCGACAACGCTTTACAAGTTTTTATTAGATTAAGAGTGTGATTTGTATCAAATTTTCTCATTGTTGTGCTTGCAATTCTTCAAGGCAATATAACCTGGAAACGGTTTATTAAAAACTGACAGAGCTTAGCCAGACACATGTGCCAAGTAATTTGATTTCATGTATTAGTGGTGAGTATATCCTGATGTGATACGTTTGTTTTTCTGTTGGCAGTCCATCTGTGTTATGGTATTTGAGGCTCATATCTGATAAATGGCATATATCTGTCGGAATTCAAGATATCGTTGTATTTTCTGTCACTTAATTTATATATGTGAGAAATAAATACCATCAATGTAATATGTATCTTCCATTTCGACAAGGGAACATGATTTTCCGCTTATGCGTTATGCTGCTCTAACCGTTACAAGTAACCAGATATAAAACATACGATACTGTCCAATATATATCAAATCAGAACGCCACCACAGTGATGCACCAACACTGAAAATGCCACAACAACAAGCTTACTAACCTGAAAGTGTCACAACATTTGATTGACAGTAACTGATTGCCTACAGCTTGGAGTTAGATTTCGGACCATATTGTTATCACAATAAAATTTCAGTCTATAAATCCTGTATACCTGCAGGCTTTACAATTATCCAAATAATGTAATACAACAACATAATGATGCTGTTGTTGTGAAATTATGCTGCATTATATCAAAATATGGGCATATTTTGACATAATTATGAACAAATGTTATGTTATTTTCTCATTTCTATGCTGTATCTTGTAGCGCTTAATATAGAAATATGCATTTTTAAATAATCGTGAATTGTGTCACAGAAACAACAAAACCAAGACACATTCCCGTTTTGACTGTCATTTTCGTTCCATTATCCTGTTTGTGCTAAAAAAAGTATTCACTGCTTAAGCACACGCGGTAGTAGGCATGTGCCGAGGTTACATGTGCCATTTTGCACACTGTATTATATCGTAGGTCGGAAGATGATGAACGTTCTGACACCAATGCGCTGATGACCAAATGTAAAATAACACCAGTTTGTTTGCCTCTCGAAACATATATTTAAGGGGCTACATCCGAAAAAAATGGCCTTTGTAACAGATATTCGCAAAAATCAAAAAAGGTTGAATGGTTATCACGACCATAGGTTATAGCCTGCATCCAAAATATGGCAGCGGATCTACCGTCATGAGTTGTTGCAATGGCAAAAATTCTAAATGTGACAATAATAAAATGATTTCTATATGATACGAATCATTCGTAACGCCCATTGTCACATATCCATTACCACAAAAAGAACCTGATTACAAGATCAACCATTAGCTTCTTGTAAGCCTACTCTTGTAAGCCTACTGTTCAAAGCTCATATCAGTAGCGTGACAAGCAGCGTTTGAGCGAAGTTTATTGTTTTGCCTTGGCTTTCAATATTGTGATTCACCAAGATTTCCAGACACAGCAATTTGCCACACTGTCTGCCCACGTCAAACATATATTCGCGCAATCTTGGCAATTGAATAAGAATAATTCCTATATTTAAATGTATCTAGTGTGATTTGTCTGGATTTAAAAAAGGGAATGGACGGAATAAATATTCAAGTTAGTATAGATATAATTTGGGGCTACATGATATAAATAGCAGATTTATATGCCCCAATAACAACCCCCTCCCCCCCCCCACCCTCTACCGTACCCCACTACGACGATTTACTATAAAATTCCTCTTGCAACTGTAATTTATTGAGTTAAAGCTAGGGAAGGAAGATCCCATGAATAAAGCTTACTCCTACCTTTACCACAGCACTCTGCTCTTTACTGTTAATTACTAATCGGATAATCGCACCCAAAGCTCAGTATCTGAAGTTCGGGTACTTTACCGCCGATCTATTTTGTGCCAGTATATTACCGAATGGACCACATATATAGCAGCAATAGCCTTATATGTTTGCACGACTTCAACAGCAATATATTCGCAAATATATACCCCTATAAACACAATGCTTCCAACCGTGGCTTCACGATTTGCATGCGAATCGAAGAATATATGTATTGCACTAGATCGAGTAATAGGCATTGATTAAACCATCTAGAAAATTTACACTTATATAAATAAAATTTCCTCGCAGCATTATTCAAGCCCTGTAACATACAGCTATGGCAGAAAAATAAATTAAGCTTTATTCAAGCCCTGTAACATACAGCTATGGCAGAAGATACATGAAGCCGTCTATTCGCTGTAGCATTATCTGCTTCTTAGGCTAGTCGTTAAATCAATGCCCATCGTCAGCAGACAAGAGCTTGTGCTTTAGTGCACTTTTGATACATATGAGATTGCTTTGCATAACTCAAGCGTCTTATTTTTGTTATGAAGCCTCGAAATAAAGCTGTTGGGCGAAATTACCAAGGCTTCATGTGCGTGATGCATTCAATTGGTTTACAATTGCTTGGAGGCAAAGGGGCTCTAAGGTACGCGTATCTAAAGCTGATCGGTGGCCAGAGACAAGGCCGGGTAAAACCTTCGTGACTCTTTCCATGGGCTGTAGTTCTCTAAAGAAACAGAGCTGATCAATGACAGTACATTTCAGTTATTTGCACTTATGTTATTCATTTTTGATGAGGCCCGCTTTAGTTGTTGTATCCAACTCACTTATCATCTCCTGAAATTATCAAATAACACCCCATTAAATTATTGTTCTATAAATATGTACGATTCGTATTGAACCAGCTCAAAAAAGCCTATGCAAATAACAGAACGATTGTTATTGATAGTTTCTTAGCAAATGAGTATTGCTAGACGAATCTGAGCTCAGCAAATGTTATTTGACATATGAGACTGTCCTATACCTAACTGCTGCGCTGAAGGCCATGACTTTTTTATGGTTTGATCACCCATTTGAATCATTGCCGCTGTTATACGAAAACACCCTAAATGTTTAGAGCACATAGGTGTGTTGAAATCACCAACAGCAATAAAAATTAAGTACCATACCTTTCGTCAGCCTTTCTTTTGAAAGAGAAAATGTCTGTGATACAGTAATTATTACAGAAAATGTAAGTGTTAAATTCGACGTACATCACAAGATAAGCATATGAACCAAAGGTCTTAAAATACCTTACATTTATTCTACCGCTAACATAGTCTGTTTTCGTTCGTTGATTAAACAATGTGTCAGTATATCATATTCTACAGCAACTTAACATCGATCCTATATTACGTCGACCCTATCAAGGCATGTTTATATCGGTTGAGAAAAATATCATTTTTATACTGTTGAGTTGAAAGATAATTGAACTGTAGGAAGGCCGATTAATGAAACGACACGAGCATTTTGCATTCGCAACTAGGGAGCCACAAACTATGAACCTCTTAGGTGGCCATAAAGCCATATTAAAAATTTCATCGATGTAGTGAGCAGCACGAATGTACCACGAAAACGCGTACATGTCACCAATGTATTGTTTCAGCAGTAACGAACAATAGAAACGCTAAACTATCCGCTTTAAGTTACTGGTTGCCTGTGGACATAGTTGATATTTCTAGGTGCATGATATAATGCTATCAACTGTGCGGCAAATGTTTCAGGCAATCTATTGTACAATGGCTTGTCTCTCATTTAGGGGATTCAGTTAGCCGAGTTTCTCTTACAGCATCATGCACGCGTCCATGTAATCCGCTAAACGACATCTTGCAGCACGAGTCATGGTGTATTGCGCTCGACGTAGAACGGCTTGTTTCACCTTAAAAACCATCAATCAGATAATAAAATAGAACTCGGTCTCTCGAGAATGAAATATAAAAGTCAAATCTAAGAAACAACTTAAGCAACAACAGCTTTATACGGAGAAGAGCTGGGAAATGTTAAAGCTTTATTTTGCTCAAAGATTACCTTAACAATGCCAGAAAAATCTGTCACATTTCCGTTACATTCCGCTGATTATTTTTGTCTAATTGTCGGCGGCACACCTCATTGTGTTGATATTGGTTGAAGGATGCATCCGAAAAATAATCACTTCGCACACATGCACTTGGTCAAAACAAGCTACAAGAACTGAATTGGGTTATATATATATATATATATATATATATAGATATATATATATATATATATATATATATATATATATATATATATATACATATATATATATCTATATCTATATATATATATATGTGTGTGTGTGTGTGTGTGTGTATATGTGTGTGGTGTGTGTGTGTGTGTGTGTGTGTGTGTGTGTGTGTGTGTGTGTGTGTGTGTGTGTGTGTGTGTGTGTGTGTGTGTGTGTGTGTGTGTGTGTGTGTGTGTGTGTGTGTGTGTGTGTGTGTGTGTGTGTGTGTGTGTGCCCCAACGTGTTGTTGGTAAATATATGACCTCGGCAGCCGCGTATTAATAATAGCCCCAACTTATCAAACTGCAAACAACACTATTGTTGTATTAACATATCCATTAGTAGATATTGTAACGTCTATGGTTGGAGGTGTTCAGCACATATATGAAGACAAAATGTGCAGTGTCAGTACGGAATATTTGGAATCATAATTGAGTTTGAGATGAACTATGGTCAAACTGGTTGCGAAACTATGAAAAAAAATTTGTGTAACCCCATCGCTGCGTCGTCCATTAATAACAGAACATTAGTTTTAATCGAATTGCTGTTAGCATTTATTCTAATAAAATCGCTGTATTGAATTGTTCTCCTCGATTTGCTGTACGTAGGCGTATATAGCACCCTACATGTTCCATTATATAGATATTTGTTGTCTACCGATTAAACATCCGCTATACGAAATTGCGTTTTTATCCCAACGCAATCGAGGTCTAATGCTCTCGTACTCTTTACTAATCTGCGCCTACCGTGGTGGCTATATGACCAGACAGCTCGTAATATTCAAATATATGCGTTTTGCAATAGTTATTTGTAACGAAAACGTGTAAGTAATGGTATATTGGATCTGTTTCAATATGTGGAGCCATGGCATATAGTTCCATGCATCCACGACACATTCGCAATATAGTTTTACACATATAATTGTATCATTCTTATATCGGACAGATGTCCTGTCCCATTTGTATACTCTGGTTTGTTTTATTACCTTAAACAGTTTATCTGACAAAATAGAGAGAGACTAAATCATGCCTGAAAGCCCAGCAGCATGATGCATCACGACATGCGTCCTCTACTGTGCCAGATTTACTAACCTTGTCACTGCATAGCGATGGATTAAACGCGGTCATGGCCCGACAAGAAGGTAAAGGCAATCGTGCTTCCGAGAGTAAATAGTGCTACATATATTGTGAATTCTGAATTACTGTCGGTTGTTATTGCATATGTTGCTTTGCATTATGCTGTAGATGGACCCTGAAGCGTATTTCAATGTATCACGGTAATGACGAATAAATTATCAAACTCTCAGAGTAGCACCTTGTGTATAATCACATTCTTCCCAGGTTAATTCGGCTAGAGCAAATCATTCCATCACTATACATTTCGATTACTATGCAAATTATTAACTGTATTATATTATCATAATTGACAGACAATCTTTGTTTTTGCCCTCTAGCGCATTTACATCATTATTGCATGCTTTGCAACCATCACTAAGTGGAACAGAAGCGGAAAGGTGCCGAGAAGTTTATTATATTGCATTAGTGATCAGCAAGGAATAGTTTTCTATGTAAAAATGCTTGTTTTTCCCCATCAAGCTAGATGACCTTCGACCAGGCCGACATTGATTGCGCCCACGTGCTATTTAAAACTTATGTGTCCAGCTTTTCTTAAACTCTATGTTTCCCACTGAACATGACGATTCCAGCCCGCATTATATATCACTGTTAGGAATGTTACATCTCAGGAGGATGACGGCTTTAAATGTTGCAACTTTTTGTAAACAAAACAATGAATGTTGACAAAAGAATCATTGAATTAACATTCCACGTGGATTAAGTTTAAAATGTAATCGAGGGATGATGCATGAAGGAAATTAGTATACTTGAATACTGTTATTTATAAGTCTTTGCGTCTTTGCGTTAATCCGCTGCTTGTGCATATTATGACGGTAGTATACATAACTGTAGAGAACGAGGTCACGAGCAAAAACGACTTGACAAAAGTGTGTAACGCGCCCATAATAAAGTAAGCAAACATTATTAAGCTACAACAACGAGCTGCTGATGCCGCGTTGCAGAAAAGACATATCTCTTTGCATACTCCAAGCATGCATTAGTGATTATGATTTCATAAAGTTGCGGTTGCAAGCATATCCATTGTCCTATATTTATCGTCTTGATCATAAGCGATGCGCAGAATATCTGCATGTCAATTTCCCAAAAGCGACTAAGAAATAGTACCTTAAAAGTAGAACAGTTCTTACAACTTGATGCATAGCTTATTTATTACAAATCCTGGTCGGGGAGGAACTATCACTAAAAATACTTTGATACAGTATATTGGTCACTGTTCACATTCTTGCTACATTCTTATCCTTTGTTTTTACAATTTTGTGCCACTCTATATCATCGAACAATAATGCTCTCATTATGAAAATGGCACTTTGGTATGTTTAAGTAGTCAATTTATTGCTGGATACAAATGCTCTAATGCTTTTTTTGGGCAATTTAGGTGAAAATGAATAAATACAAATACCTGGAAATGTACTGTTTGAGTAAACGTTGTTTATGCATCATCACATTCCAGTTCCTGTTGATATGGATTCGTCGACCGAATCATCGCTTAGCAAATATGCTAGTGTGCTACAAGAAACAAATAGATTTCTTACTTGACATATGAGAAAATATGCTTTATATTTAGTGTAATATTTGACATATTAGGAATCGTTAAAGACTGAACTGTACAATAAATGTTTTTCATGCTAATTGTATTCGAAATTCAATTATATTATATGCGATGATTTTATGCAGGTGCGTGTATGAAGCTACACATTTGTCGAAATTGGAATATATGACGGGACCTACAGACAAATTTATTGTATTGAAATGCCATCGGTGAAACAGGAGCTGCTGCAGTGAGCACGATGACAATGTGTACAATTCACAAGTTTTATCTGAACTGCATTCGCGAAAACTATTAGTTAATATTGTGATTTGGTCTTCGCAACGGTGTGGCACCTCCCTGGTCGGTTTGATTCTACAGTCACTTGGTTCCCATGAAGCGTGTTGAAAAACAAAACGCAGTAATAACTCCACATGTGCTCAATGCATAACGCAAAGAAATGATCATGATATGTTTATCATTATCGTCGAAAGATGATGGCAGCATTTACAGGCGTCGCATTAGCTTTGAAAGATATATGTTGGCACATTTAGAAAGAACCACGTAAAAGCAAAAGCCTGATTTTGAGAGTGAACATGTTTGGTAAATAATACCAAGCAGGATGAGTAAATATATGCAAACACAATTAAAGTTGTTCCTGACATCATGGAGCTGCTCATACGTTCTAGATAGTTAAGCATTTTCACATAATCCACGAAGCAATGTTGAACTACAGGCTTATAACTTACCTGTTGCAGAGGTTTTTCATGGGGCCATTGTTTTACATTAAGGAACTGTCAGCTCACGATGACGCGGGCGGTGAGAATAATACATAGATCATGTCTATCGTATGATAAGGATCAGATCCTCGCATCTCCGAACCTTAACCGGTAAACGTGTAATAAATGTCTTCATTTGCAAATCGCGATAAAAGCCATAAGCTATTCTGAAACTTCTCGGCAAACATTGTCTTATAACATATAGAATTAGCTCTTTCTTTCAAAAAAAGGTTTACTCTGTTTAGTTTAAACACATATCAGCACCTTAGAAAATATCCCATGCTACCCCGAGACTGACATTTTTTGATGAGCTTTATCGAACTGCTTCGACTTACCAGCAATATATTATAGCCTGCTGGTCATTGCAGAAGTTGGACACATTCTCAACTTATACAACTGAAGTATCAACAGGCCAGTTTATAACAGCTGGAAACAGATGTAACCTAATCTTGACGTTGGTTTATTACATTGTTGTGAGAAACTGCACAGAAAAGAGTCAATAACGTCGTTTTGCATATAACTCAGTATCCGAAGGGTTTTATGAAATTTATATAATTGCTAGCACAAATCATTGATCTACAGACAGTACAATCTGGCCGTGGCACCATACAGGAAGCAAGGCGCGGATGTTACATTACTTTTCAACAAATGTGGTATTTTTGGCATTGCTATGCTTTATGTAGAAATCATAATGCAATTTTCTGCCTTGTTTGTATTGGTGATAAGTATTACGCCTCGATACATTTCAGAAACATAGTTCATCTACGATCTTTCACTGATATGATGTTGATATTAATGTGCATGTTCTACACTATGTGTTTCGATCAGACTTGCAGCATGTTAAAAAGTGAAAATAAATCAACTTGACCACACGACCGTTACACAAAACGTGCGGCGTATTGATTTCAACGAAAATAACAGAAACAGTTCAAGATTAAAAATTTTCCATGCCAGAATTTCCAAAATACCCGCTAATTTACATTCGCCATGTAATCCAATGAAACCTAAGCAGTTGAACAATTCTAATTTAAGAGCTACCATCAATGACAACTGATGACTAGATATAGACCAGAGTAGGTTATACAGGTTATAATTTGATAAGTGCTGCTCTTCATATGACTCTCTATTAACGGGATGAGTGCGATATACGGGAGCTATTTGTTTGGTCATTGGCAATGCATATAGTTCATCTTAAGGTATCGGTTTTCATGAGCATTAACCGTGCAATGTTATGCTGCTTTCTACTTTAAATTTGATGTGCTCTGTTTTGGCCGATAAATTTTATCATCAACTTTGTTTGTCTCCCGATGGAGATAAGCTTGCATGTCATAATGAATACGGGTAGGCATTGCAGCATACAAGTAATAAGTAAGTGTGCATTCAATAAAGGGCAGGATATTGTGCTTTTCATATGTATGTATGCCCACCCATAAACGGCAATAACAAAACTCTGCACGCTAATCGCGATCTCAATATTATCCTAAGCATGCAATTAGGATATAATAATTTGACACAATGGATTATGTTTTTCACAGTTTTTCACTAATAATCACGCATATCAACGATTTGAATGGGGCCTTTCATTGACTCATGTTTATTCTATTCATGTAATTTTTCCT
>CM067348.1:45406884-45480632 GCA_034190875.2 Urechis unicinctus | reverse complement strand
CCACAAATAACTTTTGTAATGCAGGTTCATGTCATCTAATTTGCCAATTTGTCGAAATCCATTACAATATTTGGGCAATTTGCCACGAATCATTCTCCAGTATTGTGATTTGCTCTGATCGTCAGGATTTCTAACAGTGTGTGTAATTTACATTGAATTTGCTCCGATTCTTTTTTGAGACTCCAGAGTGCATACAATTTTTCATAAGTGACCAACCAGCCAAAGGATAGACAAATTATGCTAAATAATTCGAACCTATCTCTGCACCAGTTGCGTCTGATAATTAACAGGATAATACAGTAAGATCAGGTCTCGTGCTCGATTTTCGAGTTCAGTGTTTGAACAAACGTATTTAAGTTAGGGAGGATATGATATGATAGCGATCGCGTTAACCTGTGCAGCACGCACAATCAGCTTGCTAATGTGGCGCAATGGTCTGGTAACGAGATGACGCAATGGCTTACTACCATGCACTGTCTTAAACAATGTTACCAATAGCCAAAGACAGGGGTCCGATTCAACATAAAATGACACATATTTTATCTTACAACGTATATAGTGCCTAGATGAAGGGTATATATACTTCATAATATTGCTCTAGCACAACCTGCGCCCATTACTAATGACGCACCAGGGATCGTCTAGCTGGTTGACTGAAGAGGTGAGCGCCTCGTACGGGTCCATACGGGACAATATACATATCAGATAGCATACGCGCTTCTGAGAGCTTTGAAGTAGATGTGGTTTGTCCAGGCGTCAAAGACAAATATTATGTCGAAGACAAGTTCATCTTGATATTCAGCAATACAAATTATAATATCAAATGTCATTCCCCGGCTAATGATATTTGACAATTTCTCCTCTACCAGGGGTCACACGTTCATCTGGATAGTCAGCAATACAAATTATAATATCAAAGGTCATTCCTCGGATAATGGTATTTGACCTTGTCTCCTCTACCAGGGCTCACACGTTCATCTTGATAGCCAGCAATACAAATTATAATATCAAAGGTCATTCCTCTGATAATGGTTTTTGACATCATCTCCTCTACCAGAGGCCACACGTTCATCTTCATAGTAAGCAATACAAATTATAATATCAAAGGTCATTCCTCTGATAATGGTATTTGACCTTGTCTCCTCTACCAGGGCTCACACGTTCATCTTGATAGCCAGCAATACAAATTATAATATCAAAGGTCATTCCTCTGATAATGCTTTTTGACATCATCTCCTCTACCAGAGGCCACACGTTCATCTTCATAGTAAGCAATACAAATTATAATATCAAAGGTCATTCCTCTGATAATTGTATTTTCAGTGTATCCTCTACCAAGGGCTACCTTTAACAACTTCACGATGGGTGGAAATTGTGAACTAGCAGTGTTCCTTTTTGCAAGCAAACGTTATCCAACAGCAATATCAGTTCATCATTTATCTCCCCTATTCGCGCAGTGTCACCCCGTTCTGAGAGGCGTCATATAGGCCCAACACAGCTTACACAGCGAAAACGCATTCACCATAAGAAAATGATGATGAACCGTTATAGCCCCCACCCCCACTCCCACACACACCTCTCCCGTTAAGTCATATAAGGCCAACGCTTGACATAATTGCATTGCGCTTACAATCAGTTGCACCCTTAAATAGACGTACGGCCGCATTAAAAAAAACAAAACACATGTTCCAATGCCATCATGCACGACTTTCTAACCACACAAATAACCTTTTATGTTTGCATGGGCATCGAAAACAGCAAATACTCTATTTCATTTGCCAAACTGTGTAGTAACATGGTGGTGCAATAACGATTGGGAAAGATGTCCTGACATTATATATCATCATAATTGTATCCGGCCCAATTGCGATGATTTATCATACACACAATATTTTTGTTTAAGGTTAGAACTGTCGAGTCGAGACAGATTTGTAATATCTTGCACGCCCACTGGAGAAAAGGATTTGGCACCAGCGCATAATGAATAGCCCATCATTGCTGTACTCGGAAATAGCATCGAGGAATTTACCTCGATAATACCACATAGTGATAATCATTGAGTTTATTTCTATCAATAATGATCAGAACAAAGGTTTACTTTGTATGTAATGGTGTATTTGATGTCACGATATTAAGCTATGTATACGTTCGCTACTAATTCTATATTAAGCGAAATTCTGGTATACCAATCACATATATATCGGAATAATAAACAATGCGTCTTCGATAATTTTGCATGACAAAGGCAAATAACAGAAAATGTCCATCACATAGGTGGAAATTGAGCGTTGTCCAATTGGTACAGTGTGCATCACAGCAGGGTGGTAGTATCAACAAACAAAACAATTATATCCCGGTTTTATTGGACAAAATGAGAGAACGCTTTGTATAATATATATTAATATCTTTATCCCAGTACCCACAATTGTTGTAATGCCAAGTATGGTGTATATATAAAGACTCTTAACTTAAAGTGAATTCATTATTTCGGTATATGATATATATATATATATATATATATATATATATATATATATATATATATATATATATATATATATATATATATATATATATATATATATATATATATATATATATATATATATATATATATAGATGTATATTCATATAAATATATTTATTTATATATATATATATATTTGTATATATATAGATATATACATACATGTATATATATAGATGTATATATATAAATATATTTATTTATATATATATATTTGTATATATGTAGATATATACATACATATATATATATATATATATATATAGTCATATATAGCTATCTCTAACTTGAAGCTACTGTAATGTACAATCATCTCATACATTATGTATATCAATCGTATTAGTAAGAGTTTAGAAATGCTCATGCGTATGAACAGCCTAACCCTTAAATTAAAACCCTGCTTTATTTTCACCATTGTCGATTCTGGGGATTCAAATGAGGAAAGGGATTCACCAGTCCAAATTTATCAGTCATTTAAAACCAGACAACAATAAAGGTTAGCAGCGGTTAGGGACATCTGAGGTAAGTTAAGGGGCATGATGATAATACATCGGTTGGTAAACACCGCAATTAATGTTAGCAGGTAGTCTGCCAGATGTGTGCAACTTAGTCGCAGGAAGGCGGCTCGAGTGTGGACTAAAAAACCGTAACATTGATACCTCGATTGCTACCTGTTAGTTTAGTATATAACCACCGTCGCTTCACTTCGCAAAATGCTTTAGACGTCGATTGTGCAATTTAAAGACGAAATATCCTAAATAATATATGTGTTGTTACCTGCTACATTATTTAACATATCTATATTGCCCCACTATAGTTGACCGACTGACAATTCAATGTCATGGTTAAGTTATGATAAATGACAGTACTTATTAGAAGCTAAGTCTTCGTTAACAACCAATTAACCATATGGCAGCTTGTGACGTCAGTAGATCTATAACGCATGCGAACATTATAGTTGCTGTACCGCTAATGGGAATAACATGGAGGTTATAATTGGGGCACTTAGCTTGCCCTCTATTCCTGAGTCTTCCAAACGCATGGTAATATTCTGCATTTGCCTATAGCGTTAAACTATAGCTAAACAGAAAAACTGCAGAAGCTCTTGAACCTTACATATTTACGAATCACTGTTTTTATTGCGTACATTTTACCCGGGCGACTGACCGAAGATAACGCACACATATCCACCATTCATGCGATAATACCTTTTCAGTTATACATAGTGTACAACATTTGATATGCACAATAAATAAATAGTTTGCTATCAATAATGCTCGATTGTTCACCTAACAATCGAAAACAAACCCGTTGCTGGAACTTCATAAGCATTTTCCCCAGATGATAGTCGTTTATAGTGGACATGCGGCTATTGTTCTCAAGTAGTTGTAATTTATCATTCAATCAGCAAGCATATAACTTATAGAAGGGTGGCATACCCATAAAATAGACCTGTTATATGTAGTGGTTGATATTGTTGTTCGGAGCCGATATTTACTGAATGTTTTGATACAAACAGGTTAAATTCTTAATTAGCTTTGGCAGGCGGGATGACAAATGCCGATGCCCCGCAGCATATTGTTGTTTATAGGTATAATCCATACGGATTGTGGTTTTTCAGGCGTGGCTCTGAATGAATATCATAATTTGGGGGTCATATCATTACAATCACTCATCCTGATATTTGACTTGACGTCGTTTTCTTTAGAATTTAGGATTATACTTTTGCCTAGTCATTCAAATCATCATTTTATGATATCAATATATCTTAGTCATGTTTTTCGTAACTACAGGTACGGTTTTGTGAGACCTCAGCATTAAACAAACATTGAGTAATATACAAAGACGACCTCTTAGAACATTGGAAGCGTGAGCAGCGCTAAGGGGGTTACAGTGTTATTGTGTTTATAGAGACGATATGTGTGCTCGTTTGCCATTCACCCGTATCATTACTCCAACTGGACAAGCACTTTAATAATGGAAAGGGGTAGAGCCTTTATTCAACGCAATGACCCTTTCGACACGTAATAACAATTTTGCAAGTGAGACTTCAAAGATTAAATAAGCCCGCTGGCTACGTCCGATATTTTCAGCTGTCACGCGATTAACCTGCTCGAGAAATATCATCCAACTTCCATTAAATCTGTGCTATTGCGTCCAGAACCTATTCAACTGCATATACAACACATGACCTGTTGCGCCTTGAAGTTTGCATCAGATTTGTGCTGTCACAAAATAGTAATGCTAGCACCATATATTCAACACAAGTGCCAAGCATATTGCTTCCCATTATGCACTCCTGCTTGGCGAGGCTTTTAATCTACATCAAGCATCCAGAGACGGATGTACGTACAAAATACTGTCTTGCGTTTGAGCGACGCAGTCCAGTCATGTAGGAGTGCACTATGGTTTGATGTCTCTATCAGTCAAAGAGGATATATATTTCATTTCAACTATGCATATGAGACATGAAATGAGTCTTGGTGGTTTCTGCGAATTACAAGTGGCAATGTGCTTTAACCGTATTAGTCTTCTATTACCTGTAAGGTGTTGTTTCATGATAACTTATTATGGCATGATAATATTGCTCATGAAGCTGCGCTTTTTAGACAATGCTTGTATACAGTAGCGAACCAGTGTATATTAGTCCCATTATCAGATAGGAAAAGTAGAAATTGCCCTAATGTATCATTCCTATTTTTTGGTGTCTAATGATTCTGATATTTCGACCATTATTAGGCACATTTCTCTATCCATTTGTACTTCAGTTCAAACAAATATAAAACACTGGTCTGTTAGCGTATTTGCGGTTAACTAGTAATGTATGTGTTGTGCCTCTCATTGCAAGCATATGATGGTGATATATCAACATGCATGAATAGTGCAGGTCATAGCAACTTTGTATTTTTTTTCAAACCAACATGATGCAGCATACCCATTATACAGTGTTGATGAACGAATTATAACGTACCTTGCGGTACAATGTTCATTGATTTTCTATTGTCTAGGATCTGTAGAGCAAATAATGTTCAATACCTTATAGGATGTAGCTTTACAGGGCTTGTAATACTGTCTTTGTGCCGTAAGTACCACAAGGTGAACACGAATGGCAGTGCGAGTTAGATGAAATAATTGAGCAGCACATTTTTCAGTCTTTAGCCCTTTGTCTGAAATGCGTAAGCAATCGACTTTGATGTCTTACCAAAACAACGATCGTCATATGAATAGAGTTGAAAGAGTTCACCGAAGGAGAAGACGCAGTATAAAAAAAGTTTTTTTTACAATCATTGCAAACAAGCACAATTTACAGCAACAGTATCTTGACTTCATTTCATGAGATAATGTTACGTGCTGTCGGGATATTGTAACTGTAACTGAGCGTAAGTAATCAATCGATTACGTCAAAAGCCTCCCTCAACACTATCTGATGTAGCGGCACGGCCTCCGCTGATTACTGACTTACTTAAGTTTGACGTGTGTCTTGTTTGCAACAAAGCACCGGTTTGCTTTACAAAATTTATTGAATGAGCGGATAAAACGTCAACAATCAGGTTATATTTCCTTTATAATTGTATATTGTGTCAAAATGACATTGGAATAGATGCAATGACAAGTGTCAATACGTCAACGTCATAAATCGTCTGTCAGAGAGATTTTAAAACTTATAATAGCAAAATAATATAATGCACCGAATATTTTAATATGAATTCTTATGGAATATTGATCCTTTTGACCGAAAGGAATGCCAAGAAGATAGCTGATACGGAAAATTCCGACGCATAGTGAAATTGCTCAACAAGGTCTAAATATCACATATACGATTCAAGTGATCCGCCATGGCTAGCTTACTGAATTAATGTTAAACTGATGATATCTTAGCGGTACATATATTCATATATTCAACGTCTTCACATTTGCCAGTGTGTTAGGTCATTGCGTTATGTGATCATAAACTCAACGTGTTAACAAATCGCCGTGTCTCACGTCATTGCTTCTACTACATGCAGTTACTTTTCGGAATGGCCTAGTATGTAAGAACTATTCAACACCATGTAATGGACACTGAGCGATCGAGATATGACAATGAAAATGAATTTTGTGTGTGTGTGCTTAATTGCATGTATTGCATGCGTATATAACGGTGGAGTTAATAGATTGGATCATAATGATGACTTTGATCAAAACACGTTTGAAGAAGATAAAATTAATTAAAAATATATTTATTTCTATGCATGATGATAGTGGTGAAAGTAATTATGTGGTAACTTTATCTGTATATTGTTGTATTCTATTGATCGACTTGTATCTAGTTTAAAATTAACGATAATTCAAATAAACATAAAATGTTCCACCGGCGAATTTTACAGTTTTTGTTAAATATCAATCTGCAAAAACTACCACGGCATACATTCCTGGATTAGCCGTTATCATAGACACCAAATATGCCGCATCAGCTCCAACGAATTGCAGTACACAAGCGGCGCCGCAGACGCAAGGCGCCGGATCACCTACAAAGCGACAACCAATTTTTATGCTGTCTGATTAGGACAAACTAATTCTATGAAGCTGTTTTTAGATGCTGATACAAACATGTGTTATATAGCACACAACCAACGTGCTTAACTAGTCGGTATGCATGTTCACGCTTTCGATCGTTTTGCTGACAGCAGTTTAGTAAACTACCCCAACGGTGGGCAATACACAATGCAATCGTGTATGGGGTGTCAAAGATGCCATTAAGCTGAAGCTGAGCGTGCTGGATAGCCGTTAAATGAGAGTACAACACTACATTTTGCCCGTGAGGAAGGATAATCAAGGGTTAATAACATGACACAGTTGTATGTGAAGTAACGTTTATTGAGTGGCTAACTTAATTGCTTTGCAAACTTTAACGGCAATATTCATTTTGTATGGTTTCTTCGATTGAATAACTGAATATAATAGTGTTACATTGGTAGACGTTTGAGGCGTTGTAGACACTGAGGCGCTCCACAGCAATGAAATATAAATAATATATATATAGCTCCTCTTTTAATAACGCATGCGTCTGATAAGATAGCATGCACAAAACGATGGCCTTCCCGTCTAGCATTTTACCCCTCAGGGAAACGACTGATTTAATCTCTGCTTCATCGACATAACCTTGAATTGAATCTGCATTGTAATTCTGCTTCAAGCCTCTGTCAATGATAGACATAAGGTGGTGATGGTGAAACCTAAGAGGACCTCACTAAATAATATTCCTAGCAACCTTGTGGCGTTAGCCTTTAATGCATAGGTAGTCAAGTGATTATCAGCGTTATATCGAATGTGTCGTACTTTAAAATGGAAACAAAAGTATAGTTACATGAAACGCAGCGCCTTTAACTTAAGCATTCTCGCGAAAGGGTGACGAAATCTCGTGAAAATGATTAACAATGCTATTCGAAAAAAACTGTTCCAACTATGCAGCAGCATGGCTTTATTTGACCGCACAGCCCGTGTGTCGCATGTCAACTGTGATCTCATTTGAGTGACATATTTGCATTGTAAAGTGAATGCAACATGTAAGCGGAGTTTTTCCGATTAACCCGTTATATTTAATGAAATAACGACCATCATGCTGATTGTGATCTTGCTCTATTGACTACAACAGAATAATCCATAATGTTCCAGAGCATATCGAACCATTAGACATTGCGAAAAGAATAGTGACGTAGTTTACTATAGCTGCAGCGCAGAACGCCTCTGCATAGTCTAAGTCTATGGAAACTATTTATATCTTACCACAAAAACGTGTATATGACGCTAGCTGTGTTAGTCGACCAGTATTAGCAGTGTTGTGCTTTATAATTGCTTCAAGCGGCGATTACATGTCCAGGTAGGAACCAACCCTGACTGTTAGTGCAAACATAAGGAAAAACGACAAAAATAATAGCAACACCAGAGGAACAAATTGGTAATTCAGCCACTATCATCTGTGTTCAATATTAATTCATTTTTGATGCACAAACTTGGAATCTTGGACGACTGCGTATCGTCGGCAAATTGTATTATAGGGTTTTATTTGTTTTTTTTTGTGTTTTGCACCTCATTTTAAGGGAATAATTTCCCATAAACATGCATACCATACCAATTCGAGGATTGCTATCAATAAATAATCATTTGAGACCAACTGATATCAACATCGTTGTGTGACACATAAACTAAGACGTTGTGCACTTGAACGAGTGTGCTAGCTACGAAGCATTCATCGAAGGTTTCGATAAATTAGCCCTTTTTATCCACCATTTCTAAACATGTCTAAATGATCATTTATTCTATGAAACTTGTTATCATAAATTGACTTATTGTTGAGGGTGGGATGCCTAATGCTCGGTTTCGATAACCTGCGACATTTGATACTCAGGTTCCTAGTATCGATCAAAAAATTGGTTACATTTGTATGTCAAAGTTATACGACTATTGGGTGCGGGCTTTGACACAGCCACACTATTCAGAATCGCAATTCGCAACAACATATATCATTGAATATCAATTGTCCAGCTCAAATCGACACCAATAAGCTCGTATAATAACTTTAATAGATAGTGTCGAAACGATCTTTTGTTTCAGCCTAGAGAATCTGACATAGAAGTTAATTATCTGGCCTTGCTGCTTCCATTGATCACGTAAAGTTATCACGGTTCCCAGTCGACGTAGGTGTCGGTGTCAAGGGTTATGCCAAGTTAATGCAAGGATATATCATAGCCTTTGACAACCTATTAACCTCTTGTCAACCCTTAATGTCAATAGTTATTGCCAATTACCCAGAAGTCAATGACACCCGTCAACTACTCAGGATGCGTACCTACGGCATATGTTTATGATGCTTAAATATATAAAGCCAAGGTAGATGTCACTGCTGTAGGCACTTTACTACGCCGGTAGTCTATATATCTTCTTTAATAGTCAATCGACATAATGTTGGCGATGGAAACATGGTATTGTTTTCTAAATATTGATTTAAGTATCTTGATTGTATTATGCCATAGTTGCATTCGGCGCATATGGAAACACAATTTTAGGCAATAGTGATTGCTTCGCACATATGCAGATACGTTCCAGCTGCCCCGTAATTTGTATCTTGATAAGTATAGTAGAAATTTCGGTCGATGCGCTGCAAGTGATAATTTTTAAATATGCCTTTGGGGTAAAATTGTGCCGTGTGTTGCTGACACTTAGGCGGCAACTCTGTTCTATGATGTAGAAGTGGGTTCCAAAAAGGTTACGCGTCTCATTGGAAAATGCGTCATTACGTGTACGGCATGCTTAGTTGAGATTAATTCAAGTTGACGTCTCTCCGAATTAGTAATGAGTTTGTCTCATTAAGTTGACAGGCCGAAGGGAATACCCATTAACGCCAGGATTCACTTAGAGCAGGAAATAGACTGTCATTAATGAAATAATTCTATATCAAGCCTCTAAGGTCTTCTTCAGCCGTACTTAAGTAATAATGCAATAAATTGATATGCGGCAAAAGCACAAATCGCAGCCCCCCTTTCCTCATTCCCGGTACATTGACCCGGTACGGGTGCCACTGACACGCGTAACTTGAGTTAAATCTATCGCGTAATAGTAATAAATTTCTCTGCATGTTTGTATGCCAGTATAATATGAGTGTAGATAGTAAGGTTCTTATAACTTTCACTTGTCAGAGACGTAGCCAGACTCGCACAACATATCGGACATAGCGAGTAGTTAAAGCTTTGATGGTTATATTGGTAATTGGTCGTTTCAACAAGCCCTTAACTCGGTAATCAACTAACAATAAACCGCATCGAACAAAATGCATCAACAATAATGTTGTTTTGACAAATATATGTTGTAGCCTATTATTGAATTACACTCCTCTGGTTGGATAATCAGTCTATTTGTTATTTAGATAACAGTCGCCGTTGCCTTGATGCCATTATGCATTATATTTATTGGTGAGTCATTCATCATGCTTCCCGCCAGACGTTGACAATATATTCACAACGCAGACTCACGTCTTTGATGACATCTATGTTTCTGCGCGCATATCGTAATCCCAAGGACCTTGTCTCAAATAGGCATTGTAATATGATGAGCTTGCTACTCTCTGTAGCAACAGAATATATGCCAGCCCATAAGTGAAGAAGTCATGTTAACATATGTAACTAGCGATATAGCCTGCGATATGTTGCCATAGAATAGATTAATTAACGTTTAATATGTAAAATAATTTAATTGTAAAATAAAATATTTGGTTATCGATTTACGTCGTGTTGAATTGCCTATTAGTGTTGCTTGATAATAATTAAACTACACATCATATGACGATAATATAATCAGAGATATCATGCTTTGCTTTCAAAGTGACGCAGAAGTTTTGTAAGGGTTGATTGTAGCTCTACATTTCTTAATAAGCATAGGCATAACTGATAGACTATCTTGCATTGTACGAGGAAGAAGAAATAAACTTCTATGAATTGAATTATGCGGAAAACTCTTACGGAACGAGCGCCGCAGGAACGCGCGCCGCAAGCTTTTCGTGTGCAAATTTTTATTTTATATACGAACGCTCAAAAAACTACATCTCAGTCGTAACGTAGAAACCCATTACATAAACCGCCTCTCTCCGCTCATCGACGCGCAATATCCTTCAATGCTATTGCATTAGGCAATCAACTCATTCATTGAATTAACCATGTAAGCTGTGATTATCATAGTATCGTAAATACTTATCAACACTAGTTTTCTATGCTGTATGGAAATAACAAATTGAACTAACGTACACCTAGTAGGCCTATACTTGACCTATCTGCTCCTTACTCGTGCATCGTAGAACAAAATACATAGTCATGTATGCAAATATAAGAGAAAACCTACAATGCATCAGAGCAGGAAGACACTTAACTAAAAAAGGGATTCAGACGACGATAGCTACCCAAACGATATACATCATCGGACATCTTTATACATATATGATGATGATGATGGTGGTGGAAATGGTTGTGGTTGTGGTGGTGGTGGGTGCAGTGGTGGTGGTGGTGGTTGTTTTGGTGGTGGTTGAAGCAAAGGTAGTGGTGGCGGCGGTGGTGGGGATTTTTGTGGTGTCGGTGGTGGTGTTGGTGGTGGTGGCGGCGGTGTTTGTGTTGATGATGGTGTTGGTGCAAATATGATCCATCGACGGCATATGACCCACAAGACTAGTGCGTTCCCCATATGTTTTATATCTAGGTCCAGAAAATGCAATGCGTAACCAAAATGCTTTATACAGTGAAAAGCACCACGCGAAGTGGTATCATTCATTACAATCTAATGCAGCCATGGTACAAAGTAGAGAGCTTGTCAATTCAACTGTCGATTTAGGTGCTCGATATAATTAATCACACGAAGAATCAGGGTTCAATATAGTCTACTAGAAAAATATTCTATTAATATTATGCTCCGGTGAATGCATAATGGACGTCTTAGGCCGCGAAATGTTCTATGTTAGCATTGGCAAGTGCATATGGATAATGATTTCGTTATGACTTTAGTATTGGAATTTCAGTAAACAGCTTGTTGGAGCTTCTTTACTTGTTTATTGCTGGTTGCGAGCATCAACTGCCCATAATCCTGATATGTCAGAGAGTTAGCGGCTGTTCTCATAGTCTTGAGTTCCTAGGCCGGCTTAGTTGAAGCACTTCCCATTACTTATAGCATGCAACGCTTTTAATATTTTAACCCAGGAAATACCCACATTTGGAGCCGCTACATGCCATTGATCAACTTTGTATCTTCCCTATATTTATGATGACGTTGGGAATTACCCGTCAAAGTCTAATCGCCAACGCCAGTCGCTAAGTGACTCAAGCACTTTTTTGAGGATTCCCAGACCCATTGTGAATATTTGACAAACGACGGGGAGAATCCAGTAAATATATATTCAATCTTAAAAAATGGGAAGCCGAAAAATAACTCTGTGGAAGGGACTAGGAGATTGTTAACATATTTCATTCAACTATACGATGGATATCAAATGATATCTCGTTTATTGTGGTGTCAAACAATTACAATTATATGACTCATCAAAGAGTACGACTGGATTTACTAACTATAATAATGGCTGACATTTTCACTGTACATGTTGATCGCAATCTATGTAGTTAATAACAGATATCGGTGATGCATACCAGGGGGGTGAAAATGATATTTATCATGCAAGTTTTTATGACTAATGATATATGCCAGCAGCGCAAGTAACATTCAGGCAGTTACAATCCTACCTGTAATGGTTTAACACTTTACAATAGCTTTAACAAACGCTATCTGATTAGTGTAATGACCTGAGCGTCACCACCAATGCAGTACATCACGCCTCATACAGCATCTGTGGTCACGCTCAGATCACATTGGTTGCGCCATAATAAAGTTAGCTCACGTCATATATTAATGGTATATCAAATCTGTAAATAATTGAATTGCAAAATAAAATGATAGAGGAGTCTGTCTGAAAAAGTTCGCATTATAAGCAGTGATCGACACCACTCAGGTCGGCATAGTAATATTATAGTTATGGTAGATGTGTGGTCTATCTGCGAATGCTGATGTGATCCACGATTAGAAATGCTTGCTACAGACTGAAAAAACCCTGTAAACTGTGGCAAAAGATTTGCCTGCTTAATACATTTAGCCTACTAATCTCATTCCGGACGAAAATAGTACGTCAAGCAAAGGGCTTTCACCCCAACAAACAGCTTGTTTTGCATTTTCGTGATGCCTCTGCTTAGATTTGCATGACCCACTTTTCCTAATATACCGGAGTTGAAGAAAGTAAACACTATTTTGTGTGCTGAGTGTAATTCAGCCGTGACATACTGTATATATTAGGTCAGCAAAACAACACAAATAGTTTTCATGTACTTAATGTGGAACGCATAATGCTCGTTTATCAGGTTTGCTCGCAGCAACACCCATTTACACTGGGACATTCCTTTTAGTCGTATTTTGCTTAATATACGCAACCGTTATCCCAAGTCTGTTGGAAATAAATATGCAGAATCAATACGCACTTAAATCTTAGCGAAAAACCCGCCCTAGATAGATAACGATGTGCTTTATCATTATCCTGTCGGATGAATTAAGCGCTGCTTGCGATGGTGGTGTAATCCCTAATGCGGGCAACACTTGATCATACCACGCAAGGCAGAATGCCCTGAATATCGCCGAGTGTGACAAAGTTGCTTATGCTCATCAACGCTATATGCTTTCATTGCAGCGCGAAAATACCATCATAATAACAAATTATACTCCGGAATGCTTATGTATTCTTTAGAAAATGCATATATAGTGTTTGCATATAATGGTGGTAATGATTTATAATACCACCGAGTACGTTGGATTGCGTCGGTAGCTTACCTACATGTCGCAAATATACGTGTCTTCACCCCAGTCAATAGCATCATTCTTAATTTCGTCCTCACAGCTGCTTAAAGTGACGAAAATGCATGAAATTTAGATTACAAATAGCACGTAGGAGAAGTACATGTTCCAGGTACCTTTTATCAGGCAAGTTCGATTAACAAATCAGCTTGACGTCAGTAAATTCATATAACTGTGCAACCTTCATTTAACAGAGCTTTCGCATTGTATTGAGCAAACAACACCGGTTTTTTTTATAAAAACACGAACACTGGAGCGCTAGAATTTATAAATTATTTCTGTTTAATTGCGTGTTAACTATATGCAGCACACACATTTAAAAGCCATGGGCGATATGTTAACATACATGTTTACGACTATTGTTGTCCCTTAAAGGGTTTTATGACAGGCTTTAGCTCTATGGCTAGAAATAACCTTTCTTTTGTCGGTGTAGTTAAAATAAGAACCATGCTTAACAGTGTACATCAGGTGGCTAACGCATATAATATTTTGCTACTCCCGTCATTATTGACCAACAAATAATTACCCTGCAACGCAGCCTGTTTGCGGCAACAATATACACACCGTCATCGACATCATCGATATTTCAAGCCATATACGTTATTCTCTTACTGCTACAACCATACCACAATTACGTAAATAAGGCCCAATTAGCAACAGCATTACTTCCGATTCAAGTTAAGAAGGAAACCACGAAGGAAAAGTAAAGGTTTGTTTTTTGACAGACCAATTTATTACAATCGACATTCTTTAGAACCATGCCATTGCTTACATTTAACAAAAACTACTTCTCTTGTAAATGAGAATACGATACGACACAAAACCATAACTAGCACGTTATTGCTGAAGCTTAGGCGATCATTTTATGTTTAAAAACCCGAAGTGAACAAAAATCGTACGTATAAATCTAAAGAAATAACCACTTACACGTTTACATTGTGCCGAAACTGATACTGTCGAGCAAATTGTCGGCTGTCACTTATCCTGATGAAAAAGGTTAATTTACGTCCAATTCCATTTGTATGTATTGCCCGCAAAACGTTTTTCGGCTTTGCAGTCCACTGGTTTGCGGAATTCTATGTTTATTTATCCTGTTAATTTTGTTATTTCATGCCCTTCGCGTCACATCTGTGCCTGAATGCACAGACCATAAGGCTTCTGGTGAGTTTTCTGCCACATGATGTTTGTTTCTCGTGGCAACTGTATGCAGAATTGCAGTGTAATCATGGCATTAACCGATTATTTGTAAATATCTCCAGCGCGTTATCATGGTTAAAGATGGGGCCAGGTACACTTTCACAACGGGAACAATACGCAGTGAATTTACCAATCGTGTGCAACACACGTTACATTAAGCTAAGAATAAAACGCTGATGACGCTTGTTACTAGACCAGATGGCGTGATATATGACAAGCAATCACCATGTAACATCCTCTCAGTTCGTTTAATTATGTACCCTATTTGAGATCGTATGCAAGCAATGGGAGTCACTATCATTTATTACATTAAGAAACGTTATTACTGTACCAGTACCAGATTACTTGGATATTTTAAGACGTTCCATTTAACGTTGATGCGACACCCTGCAAGATTCAAACCTTCATAAACTAACAATTACCTGTGCGTCCGGTTAAAAAGCTTATATAACAATACAAAGGCAAAGACATGCTATTCACAACACGTGCCCGGCGATAAAATATCACGGGTGCTCATGGTGAATAAATACACGGAATGAATACACGGAATTGCAGGGGGTGAATATATTCACTAATACAGCTTGTCGCATTGTGTTATTTGCAATGCGACTTAACTTTAGTGCTTCGGCAACTGACTTACCTAAGTCGCCTCAAATGTGTTATATCATTTGCGTCAACAAATGGATTGATATCGTCCATTAGGTTCTGCCGCATATAGGACCCCATATCAGTGTTGTAATCAAATGAAATACAGTTCACAAATTTACAACACAGTCTACGTGCGATATAAGAGCAACTAAGCGAATAAACAAGACGTAATATCAGTTTTCCATTAAATTTTGCGGATAAATTGATAATCTTAGCGATATCTTGATACATGTATTAGTTATGTTCGACTGAATAATGTCAAGAAACAGCGCTAGTTGTGGCTATAACTCTGCAATCATAATTATTAGTGTTACTCGGGGATATATGATACCTCTATAACATAAATGAATCAGAACAAAAGTTGAATTGCACATGGTTCTTGCCATATCAATACACATATGATTTGTGAGCGTACACACACCGTCATTTAAAAAAGCCTGGATATTATTTAGTGCTTGCATCCATCGGAATCAGCCACAAGCGCCACAACAGTTGATAAGCAAAAGCAGTTTGTAATCTTCTTGCAAATGCAGGGGCATTATATCATAGACAAAGATTTACTTTGAGCCTTTATATAAATGCAATGGATGCTCGTGAATGTATATTATAAGGCAAATTGGTATATTTAAATGTATAAGATACCATTGTAGCATAAATCACATATCCAAAACATGTTGATAAATATGTCGGTATGGTTTATTTGCTAAGTCAAACAACATTCCCTGCAAATATGTCGCTGCATAACTATTTACTTCAGACAATTTTTTGCCTGCATCGTGACGCCATTTTGACCCCAAAAATTCATACCGACACATAAAGGCTGTTGTTTTTACATAATCGTCAGGCTAGTAGGACTTACTGGTCACCTCTGCTGCTTGTCCAGGCTTGTGAGCCGCTCTTGTCCAGAATTGGTAGTGACCCGATGTACTATCTAGGTATTGTTATAAGTACAATATATTACGTTAACAATTGTTCAGCAACCGCATTCCATTCATTTAGCAGCCAATGCGCCTGATCTTGGGACAGGTGTATCAGCTAAATACGCTGGGCTGGCAGCTGACTTCAAAAACCTCTACTGCTGATAGGGAACTCATTTAATCTAATTAATGACTAAGCAGTAGCTACAAGCATTGATATGGGGATCTGCATGCGGCATATTGCAATAAACGCCGGCAATCAATTTGATGCCACGAAGGGCATATAATCATTTACCTGGTCGACTCGGTACTGTAAGAGCGTCACTGACCAAGTATTAGATAGACTGATGTAATCCGTTCAATTTTAAATTTATTAGAGTCTAGCTTATACAAACTGCTGCGCGAGGCGACGCCAAATATAAATGCTCCGGAAAGTACATCTATGTCATGCTTTGTTATTATATTTTATACAAGAGAGGCCTCGTGAAAATACCTTTATTATAATGATTCCTACAATCAGATATACTTATTTATTTGTTAGATGCAACAATTATTCGGTGCAACAGCTCTTAAGTCGTTTATATATTATGCTCAAGCTAATAATCATTTCGACATTTGAGCAGTCTCAGCATTTTGCTCACTGTATGCTCATGGACCAATTCTTTTTGTCAGTTATCTTCACTAAAGTAAATACATGAATTAAGTGTCGTCTAATGTAATTCGAAAGTGTATAGCTGAAAAACGATTAAACTTCTTAATTCTAGAATCACCCTGTTTTAAACTGTCTCTGCAGGTGTTGACATCATTAAAATAACATTCAGTGGCCTCATGTCAGCGCAGCCTATGTTCATATTTCATCTTGTTCCGATTTCAACATGACGTTCCTGGTTCTAACATGAGGGATTGATTTTTGATATATCCCTGACTTTCAGATGCTGCACGCTAAATATATGATATCCATAAACGCTCCCGTGCGCACTCAATAGTTCAATTATGGTAAAGCCCATTTATGGATTGCTGCCACACCTATTACATTCCTTAACATTCCATTAACCGAGTTACGTTATACGTCCACATCGACGCCTTCTTTGTACGGCTACAAATATGAAGATAATCAGTTTAATGTAGATAGTTTTGCATACATAAGTTTCCAATATGTCACGCAAAACGTATCGACCAAATTCGCGGTTTGCGCTAAACTACATGCCTCTTGGTAGTAACCAAGACAGATGGAGATTATGCGGACATGTTGTGGCGCAACTGTTTATCAGCATATCTTGCACCTAATTTGACGCACTGTTTCGCCATTTTAAAAATGATCGCTGACATTTCTTTTGTTTAACTGATATCCAAAAGTTGCATTTATATTGCAGTTTGCATTTATATATATATATATATATATATATATATATATATATATATATATATATATATAGATATATATATATATATATATATATATATATATATATATATATATATATATATATATATATATATATATATATATATATATATATATATATATATATATATATATATATATATATATATATATATATATATATATATATATACTATCCACTGCTATAAGCACCTTTTAAGTGGCTTTTACATGAAATAAAAGACCAATGATACCAGCCGTAGTTATATCCATGTCTCGATAAGTGAAGTTATCATTTGTGAATACTCAGATGTGCCCAGCCTGTTATCTGCGTTTTCTCAGGTTGAGAACTTTACAAATCTGTCCCTCGCAGATTAAGACACTTTAGCAGGGTTTCCGTAGGTACTGAATCGGGCAATATTGCACGCATTACAAACTGGATTAATATACTGTGTTATTCAGACACCACAATGCAGCTTATGTTTGCATCAAACTATGGCCTCTATTTTATTTATCAGCATTAAGGCTTTCCGATACCATAATGTCTGCAGTCAAAGATTCCCAGTTACCTAGGAGCTATTCTCGATGCGATTCATAGAAGAAACTACTCGCTGGTATATTCTACTTAGAAACTAAACATTGCAGCTACACTTATAGTAAAGCTGTTTTGAACAACGTGTTTCCTTACTACAAATAATGAGCACAAAAGCTACATCGTATTCGATCGAGGGCTGATTGATATTTCACATTCCTTTGACCAAAAGTTTCTAACGCTAATGATGTACTGCGCAATCGCATTTTTCGAAATGCATGCAGAAGCTAATTGTGTGTTTATTTGAAGATTGATGCATCAACACCTATCACGAATATACATTTACTGATCGATCTCAACGCAGTCCCGCTATGCATAAACGAATCAAGTAGGGTATCAAATGTGTAAATGATGGTAATTAATTGCTCTACGAAATGGATAAAAATGAACAAGATTTCTACCGAGAAGGTTGCACATTCTGCTATTCTGCTAGAGTGAAATTCATTTAAGGCGTCAATTGTTGTAATGGATAATGGAAGCTGCGCATGTCCAATGCGCGAGGATCATGTGAAACAATTAAGCGTTATGGGATGCTCCATCATTGTTGTTTCACAGTCATTGTCAAAAACTATCAATTGTTTACGGATGCCTTTGTTCAGTCGCGCACGGAATGGAGAATTGAGGCTCGTTATCAAACGGAGAAAAATCTTGATTAAATTGCATGGACATTTTGCGCGCATCGAATTGGCATCGCGACTACAGATCGGGCATCTCTTATAATCCAAATCACCAATCAGAAAGGGAGGAAAAGATTGAGGTTTCAAACATTGCAGCATATTAATTGAGACAATTAAAGGACCGGTTTCACGTACATTCCACGACGGCTTGTTTTATCTTCGCTGACTAACTAAATAGGCAAAATTTGCTGTATATATATACATACACACACACACACACACACGCACACACACACACACACACACATATATATATATATATATATATATATATATATATATATATATATATATATTTATATATATATATACACACACACATATATATATATATATATATATATATATATATATATATATATATATATATATATATATATATATATCTCTATATATATATATATATATATATATATATATATATATATATATATATATATATATCATTGTCTTGAAATCGGCGCATGACGTGCTAATGAGCAGCTATGCTGGCCCTTGCAATAAAAAGCCCTGTATGATCTATTCACGCTCTCAGTTTATGGTCAATAATTTACTGCTAATGACATTCCTACAAGTAAAGCAATTACCTCCTCTATAATAGGGGTTGCTGGCTTGGCCGTTGATTCTAGCTTATGGTACGTATTGATGCAACCACTACATATATCGTGTCTACATATGCTGCAGCAAGTGAATCACAATAAAAAATAGACATACGAATATCAACTCTATCCATTTCGCCGTTCAACATCTGGCCTGTGTCTTGACAAATTATTATACTCACCAGGGGTATCGGTTTGCCCGTTTAATCTTTGGAAAATCATGATGCATCGTTTGCTTTCTCTTATCCAGACGTGGTGAGTACATGTGACAGCACATCCCATCAAGAAATGTAGAGTTTCTCAACATACAGCTTTGTAGTACACAGTTGCAAAATTAATATTCGGTCTCTCCCGGATATGCCATAGGCATGCTGTGTTAACAATGGTCAGTTATGTAATGCAATGACAGTATCCCTGATAATAAATACGGTTGTATCTTACCTCTGTTGGTCCTAATGAGCTGCTACAGCTGCTGTTGATGGCTCATATCGATGTATGCAGCGAATATGTTTAAATATTCGCATTCAAAATAGCCAGCAATGTCGCAATAACATAGATTAGGTATCAGCATATATTGCGTTTATTTAGTTATGGTGCATAACAAATTGCCGGCTCCTAACAATAAGTTTCCTTACTATACCTCCGTGTCAGACAAGATTTAAAATGATCGTAATCGGAACGTGTTTACACGTATTCGTTTGAATTGTGTACCCGATTTGTCACTTGAGTAAAACAAAAATCTTTATGTGAAACCACTGATTAGCTGCCCAGCATCCAATAGGCCAAGCTCTATTGACAAATCAAGGGGACGGTTGTACCATTATTTACGAATGTTATTGATTGTGCGTTATTTGAACCATGTATACCCGGTAAACAACGGATTGCTAATATGTTTACCCTTTGAAAATCAAATAAGTCATCACAAGTTAGTTCACTAAACCGTGTGAGGCGAGTGAAGATCAAAGTGTGTTCACGACATCAGCCTTTTCCGCTAACATAAATCAGACCCGTTGTCCCGATAAATTATTGTATCGTTACAAAACGCAGTGCATTACCAATTGTGTGCAACACACCTCTCACACTACTCAATCGACAAAGCAACTTACCTACACCCATAGTAGACACGAACTAAGTTTATTTTTTTTTTTAAATAGAAAAGCCATCTCCGCTCGTTGCATTATATATTAGATTTTGGATCGTGTGCCGCTAAAGGAGTCGATTCAAAAGGTTGCACTAATTAATCAAATTTCGGCGACAGCATAACATTTCTCGGAAATCTTAAGACATTCTAAATAACGTAGATGCGATACAGCTTACATTTTCAGTAATCTGATATTCGGTACAATTAATTGAATTATTACAAATATCTTTATCAATACGACTTGCAGACGCAACAAACCTTTCAGCAAAATAGAATTGCCCAAACTATGTGTATATAATAGTCATGCAATACTTATCGATAACTGAGCTATTTTGTGTTTGCTCTGAATTTGTTGTTGTCACACTGAGACATTTCGAAATGCAGTAGAGGCAGAAACATCTATTCAGCATTCCAATACTCGAATAGTGATATATAGGTTTACGTCAGCAGTACCAGACCTGATGGAACAGTTCTTGAGTGTGCAAATAAATGTAAGTAAGATTGTTGTAACAATGTAACCGCCATATACCTTCAAATATCAGGTACCAGACGCATTTCAATTATATCATATATCAGGCTAATAGTTTGTTATTATGCACATAATTGCAAACCGGACTCACTGGCATAAACTAAATAATTAGAAACATTGTCCGTTTACCTAATGTAGACATGAAACTACATGGCACGTGTGGAGAATATCAAACACAACCATATAACAGCCATTGTCTGTACTTTAACAAATGTGTCCTTTTCGTTCATTCTACCCCACTCAATAATAATCAAGTCTGTGTGATACATAACGCTCATCACCAATTTGGTTTTTGCGTATTATTGATGGCCGCTGTAGACCAAGAGGCCTGCCGAATGTCGGGCCTCAAATGAGTCACAATTCATCGTTCCCATTATCTTAACTGAATATTGAAACATGGTTTTTTCATTTACTGAAAGGTCGGACGAAATATGAGCGATATACAAATATTTAAAATATACTCCCTAAACTATAACACATACTACGCATAAATAGCTTTCGATATCCCAGTGGACTTATATATATACATGCAATTATACATTAATTTTTTTAATATATATACCTACATATATATCTGTATATACACGAATATAAATGTGCATGATATATATATATGTATATATATATATATATATATATATATATATATATATATATATATATATATATATATATATATATATATATATATATATATATATATATATATATATATATATATATATATATATATATATATATATATATATATATATATATATATATATATATATATATATATATGCGCATTCGAATCAATTTAGAGAACTATTAAGACACGCTGATTGATAAGTTTACCTTAACGCTGACTAACACGATTTTGTAATGAGATTGTCCTCATGCATCGTATGGATTTGCACTTCAGGTGACCGAAATATAAGACCTGCAGCAAGTTTATTAGCAAAAATGTCAAACTCACCAAACAGCACACAAGATTCGATTAGGTGGGCAACCATCGAGCATTTTCGGAATCAGCCAGACCAAACTTCGTTGCTCGTTTGTCTAGATGTTAAACTTGATTCAGATTCATTTCCATCTATGATGTATTTAATCTGCACGCCAACGATCTTGATAATCTTTTGATGATTCGATGCAGGCCACAAATAACTTTGGTAATGCAGGTTCATGTCATCTAATTTGCCACTTTGTCGAAATCTATTTCAATATTTGGTCAATTTGTCACGAATCATTCTTCAGTATTGTTATTTGCTCTGATCGTCAGGATTTCTAACAGTGTGTGTAATTTACATTGAATTTGCTTCGATTCTTTTTTGAGACTCCAGAGGGCATGCAATTTTTCATAAGTGACCAACCAGCCGAAGGATAGACAAATTATGCTAAATAATTCGAACCTATCTCTGCACCAGTTGCGTCTGATAATTAACAGGATAATACAGTAGGATCAGTTCCCGTGCTCGATATTCGAGCTCGGTGTTTGAACAAATGTATTTGAGTTAGGGAGGATATGATATGATAGCGATCGCGTTAACCTGTGCAGCGCGCACAATCAGCTTGCTAATGTGGCGCAATGGTCTGGTAACGAGATGACGCAATGGCTTACTACCATGCACTGTCTTAAACAATGTTACCAATATCCAAAGACAGTGGTCCGATTCAACATAAAATGACACATTTTATTTTTATGTAGTACCTAGTTGAAGGGTATATATACTTCATAATATTGCTCTAGCACAACCTGCGGCCCATTACTAATGACGCACCAGGGATCGTCTAGCTGGTTTACTGAAGAGGTGAGCGCCTCGTACGGGTCGATACGGGACAATATACATATCAGATAGCATACGCGCTTCTGAGAGCTTTGAAGTAGATGTGGTTTGTTCAGGCGTCAAAGACAAATATTATGTCGAAGACAAGTTCATCTTGATAGTCAGCAATACAAATTATAATATCAAAGGTAATTTTCCTCTGATAAGGGGTTTTTGATAATATCAAAGGTCTCCTCTACCAGAGGTCACACGTTCATCTTCATAGTCAGCATCTCCTCTACCAGAGGGCCACACGTTCATCTTCATAGTAAGGCAATAAAAATTATAATATCAAAGGTCATTCCTCTGATAATGGTTTTAGTCAGCAAGCAATACAAATTATAATATCAAAGGTCATTCCTCTGATCCTTTTGACCTTGTCTCCTCTACCAGGGCTCACACGTTCATCTAGATAGTCAGGAATAAAAATTATAATATCAAAGGTCATTCCTCTGATAATGGTTTTTGACATCATCTCCTCTACCAGAGGCCACACGTTCATCTTCATAGTAAGCAATACAAATTATAATATCATAGGTCATTCCTCTGATTATTGTATTTTCAGTGTATCCTCTACCAAGGGCTTTCTTTAACAACTTCACCATGGGTGGAAATTGTAAACTAGCAGGGTTGCTTTTTGCAAGCAAACGTTATCCAACAGAAATATCCGTTCAACTTTTATCTCCCCTATTCGCGCAGTGTCACCCCGTTCTGACAGGCGTCATATAGGCCCAACACAGCTTACACAGCGAAATAGCATTCACCATAAGAAAATGATGATGAACCGTTATAGCCCCCACCCCCACTCCCACACACACCTCTCCCGTTAACAGAGTCATATAAGCCCAACGCCTGACATAATTGCATTCCGCTTACAATCGGTTGCACTCCTAAATAGACGTACGGCCGCATTAAAAAAAACACATGCTCCAATGCCATCATGCACGACTTTCTAACCACACAAATAACCTTTCATGTTTGCATGGGCATGGAAAACAGCGAATACTCTACTTCATTTGCCAAACTGTGTAGTAACATGGTGGTGCAATAACGATTGGGAAAGATGTCCTGACATTATATATTATCATAATTGTATCCTGTCCAATTGCGATGATTTATCATACACACAATATTTTTGTTTAAGGTTAGAACTGACGAGTCGAGACAGATTTGTAATATCTTGCACGCGCACTGGAGAGAAGGATTTGGCACCAGCGCACAATGAATAGCCCATCATTGCTGTACTCGGAAATAACATCAAGGAATTTAAAGCCACCACAAAGTGGTAATCATTGAGTTTATTTCTATCAATAATGATCAGAACAAAAGTTTACTTTGTATGTAATGGTGTATTTGATATCACGATATAAAGCCATGTATACGTTCGCTACTAATTCTATATAAAGCGTAATTCTGGTATACCAATTAAATATATATCGGAATAATAAACAATGCGTCTTCGATAATTTTGCATGACAAAGGCAAATAACAGCAAATGTCCATCACATAAGTGGAAAGTCAGCGTTGTCCAATTGGTACAGTGTGCATCACAGCAGGGTGGTAGTATCAACAAACAAAACCATTATATCCCGGTTTTAATTTTACAACTTGGTCAAAATGAGAGAACGCTTTGTATAATATAAGTTAATATCTTTATCCTAGTACCCATAATTGTTGTAATGCCAAGTATGATGTATATATACAGACTCTTAACTTAAAGTGAAATCATTTCTTGATAATATATATATATATATATATATATATATATATATATATATATATATATATATATATATATATATATATATATATATATATATATATATATAGACGTATATATATAAATATATATTTATTTATATATATATATATATTTATTTATATATATATATATTTGTATATATATAGATACATACATACATATATATATATATATGGTCATATATATAGTAAATATATATATATATATATATATATATATATATATATGTAGATATGTATATATACATATATATATATCATATATATATATATATATATATATATATATATATATATATATATATATATATATATATATATATATATATATATATATATATATATATATATATATATATATATATATATATATATACGCTATCTCTAACTTGAAGCTACTGTAATGTACAATCATCTCATACATTATGTATATTAATCGTATTAGTAAGAGTTTAGAAATGCTCATGCGTATGAACAGCCTAACCCTTATATTTTAACCCTGCTTTATTTTCACCATTGTCGTTTCTGGGGATTTAAATGAGGAAAGGGATTCAGCAGTCCAAATTTATCAGTCATTTAAAACCAGCCAACAATAAAGGTTAGCAGCGGTTAAGGCCAACTGATGTAAGTTAAGGGGCATGATTATAATACATCGGTTGGTAAACACCGCAATTAAAGTAAGCAGATAGTCCGCCAGATGTGTGCAACTTAGTCACATGAAAGGCGGTTCGAGTGTGGACTAAACAACCGTAACATTGATACCTCGAATGTTACCTGTTAGTTTAGTATATATCCACCGTCGCTTCACTTCGCACAATGCGTTAGACGTCGATTGTGCAATTTAAAGACGGAATATCCTAAATAATATATGTGTTGTTACCTTCTACATTATTTAACATATCTATATTGCCCCAATATAGTTGACCGACTGACAATTCAATGTCATGGTTAAGTTATAATAAATGACAGTACTTATTAGAAGCAAAGTCTTCCTTAACAACCAATTAACCATATGGCAGTTTGTGATGTCAGTAGATCTATAACGCATGCGAACATTATAGTTGCTGTACCGCTAATGGGAATAACATGGAGTTTATAATTGGGGCACTTAGCTTGCCCTCTATTCCTGAGTCTTCCAAACTCATGGTACGATTCTGCATTTGCCCATAGAGTTAAACTATAGCTAAACAGAAAAACTGCAGAAGCTCTTGAACCTTACATATTTACGAATCACTGTTTTTATTGCGTACATTTTACCCGGGCGACTGACCGTAGATAAACGCACACATATCCACCATTCATGCGATAATACCTTTTCAGTTATACATAGTGTACAACATTTGATATGCACCATAAATAAATAGTTTGCTATGAATAATGCTCGATTGTTCACCTAACAATCGAAAACAAACCCGTTGCTGGAAACTTCATAAGCATTTTCCCAAGATGATAGTCGTTTATAGTGGACATGCGGCTATTGTTCTCAAGTAGTTGTAATTTATCATTCAATGACCATGCATATAACTTATAGAAGGGTGGCATACACATAGAATAGACCTGTTATATGTAGTGGTTGATATTGTTGTACGGAGCCGATATTTACTGAATGTTTGATACAAACAGGTTAAATTCTTAATTAGCTTTGGCAGGCGGGATGACAAATGTGGATGCCCCGCAGCATATTGTTGTTTATAGGTATAATCCATACGGATTGTGGTTTTTCAGGCGTGGCTCTGAATGAATATCATAATGGGGGTCATATCATTACAATCACTCATCCTGATATTTGACTTGACGTCGTTTTCTTTAGAATTTAGGATTATACTTTTGCCTAGTCATTCCAATCATCATGTTATGATATCAATATATCGAAGTCATGTTTTCGTAACTACAGGTACGGTTTTGTGACACCTCAGCATTGAACAAACATTGAGTAATATACAAAGACGACCTCTTAGATCATTGGAAGCGTGAGCAGCGCTAAGGGGGTCACGGTGTTATTGTGTTTATAGAGACGATATGTGTGCTCGTTTGCCATTCTCCCGCATCACTACTTCATCTGGACAAGCTCTATAATAATGGAAAGGAGTCGTACCTTTATTCAACGCAATGACCCTTTCGACACGTAATTTTGCAAGTGAGACTTCAAAGATTAAATAAGCCCGCTGGCTACGTCCGATATTTTCAGCTGTCACGTGATTAACCTGCTCGGGAAATATCATCAAACTGCCATTAAATCTGTGCTATTGCGTGCAGAACCTATTAACTGCATATACAACACATGACCTGTTGCGCCTTGTAGTTTGCATCAGATTTGTGCTGTCAAAAAATAGTAATGCTGGCACCACATATTCAACACACGTGCCAAGCATCTTGCTTCCCATTATGCACTCCTGCTTGGCGAGGCTTTTAATCTACATAAAGCATCCAGAGACGAATTTACGTACAAAATACTGTCTTGCGACGCAGTCCAATGATGTAGGAGTGCACTATGGTTTGATGTCTCTCTCTATCAGTCAAAGAGGATATATATTTCATTTCAACTATGCATATGAGACATGAAATGAGTCTTGGTGCTTTCTGCGAATTACAAGTGGCAATGTGCTTCGACCGTATTAGTCTTCTATTATCTGTAAGGTGTTGTTTCATGATAACTTATTATGGCATGATAATATTGCTCTTGAAGCTGCGCTTTTTAGACAATGCTTTTATACAGTAGCGAACCAGTGTATATTAGTCCCATTATCAGGTCCTAATTCAACGAAAATGGGAAAAAACAAATCGGATAAGTAGAAATTTCCCTAATGTATCATTCCTAATTTTTGTGTCTAATGATTCTTGGTCCATGTCAGATATTTCGACCATTATTAGGCACATTTCCCTATCCATTTGTACTTCAGTTCAAACAAATATAAAACACTGGTCTGTTAGCGTATTTTCGGTTAACTAGTAATGTATGTGTTGTGCCTCTCATTGCAAGCATATGATGGTGATATATCAACATGCATGAATAGTGCAGGTCATAGCAACTTTGTATTTTTTTTTCAAACCAACATGATGCAGCATACCCATTATACAGTGTTGATGAACGAATTATAACGCACCTTGCGGTACAATGTTCATTGATTTTCTATTGTCTAGGATCTGAAGAGCAAATAATATTCAATACCCTATAGGATGTAGCTTTACAGGGCTTGCAATACGGTCTTTATGCCGCAAGTACCACAGGGTGTACACGAATGGCAGTGCGAGTTAGATGAAATAATTGAGCAGCACATTTTTCAGTCTTTAGCCATTTGTCTGAAATGCGTAAGCAATCGACTTTGATGTCTTACCAAAATAACGATCGTCATATGGATAGTGTTAATAGAGTTCACTGAAGGAGAAGACGCAGTATAAAAAAGTTTTTTTTACATTCATTGCAAACAAGCACAATTTACAGCAACAGTATCTTGACTTCATTTCATGAGATAATGTTACGTGCTGTCGGGATATTGTAACTGTAATTGAGCGTAAGTAATCGATCGATTACGTCAAAAGCCTCCCTCAACTCTATCTGATGTAGTGGCACGGCCTCCGATGATTACTGACTTACTTAAGTTTGACGTGTGTCTTGTTTGCAACAAAGCACCGGTTTGCTTTACAAAATTTATTGAATGAGCGGATAATAAGGCTGTGAATGAAACGTCAACAATCAGGTTATATTTCCTTTATAATTGTATATTGTGTCAAAATGACATTGGAATAGAATCAATGACAAGTGTCAATACGTCAACGTCATAAATCGTCTGTCAGACAGATTTTAAAACTTCGGACACATATCAAAAATTATAATTGCAAAATAATATAATGCACTAAATATTTTAATATGAATTCTTATGGAATATTCATCCTTTTGACCGAAAGGAACCGAAGATAGCTGATATGGAAATTCCGACGCATAGTGAAATTGCTCAACAAGGTCTAAATATCACATATACGATTCAAGTGATCCGCCATGCAATCAAACTCAGCCACTACTTATGTGCTACGCAAACATTCGATCGGCTGTGCGGATCAATACCGATGCTGCTCATGTATGTAATAACGACTCCAAGTTCAGTTAATTTCCCATCGCACGTAACCTGACGAGAATGATTCCTTATAATTCCAGTCGTAAATGAACAACTAAACATCACATCGGTTTCTATACATGCCACCAGTGAAACATTGGACTTAATTATATTTAGAAGTAGATCTGACTGCAATAGATAGGAGAACATTACCAGCTTACTGAATGTATATTAAACTGATGATATCTTAGCGGTGCATCCTAAAGCAAATCGATTGATTATGTTAATACAAAAACACGATTATCACAATGCGCCAGTGCCATATGTTGAAGACAAACTTAATGCTGTACATCCTAGTAATTGCGACCCCAAACGTGTGAGATATAAGACCAACTAACGGTTATTTTAACATCACGACGGATGAGATTACTGCTATTTACTCACGTTTTACGAATGTTTCTGATATCTGTGCAATCCGGTGTTGTTTGCCAGTTTTGTGTAATTTTAGCTCTTTAACGGTAACGGTCATGATTAAGATATTTCTTGAGCGACATGTATGGGTGACATTCCTACAATTAGACGGATTGACAGCCCGGATTAAAAACCAGCTGTTCTAGAAACACTTTGATCAACTGCTGTCTACCTACAACCAACCCTTGATCTATTTGATGCTTTATACGATAGGTTATTGATATGTCCGTTGCCATTGTTCATTTCAATTAACTGCAATGAACTAAATAACATTTTCAAGTACCTTTGATTGATCATAGTCTATATCTTTGAGATTAGCTATTGACTTTTTAGTACTTTTACTAATTGCGTTCATCGCTGTATCACGAGCATGCTTGTTTGTGTCGATAATGGTATTACTTCGAAAGAGGGGCATAGCGGTGTTAATATTGTTGATATATTGTATGCATAAACACCGGGGTTGTTACAAAATGCGGATAACATCAAAGCGTATTTTGTCAAAGGACTGCGGAGAGTTAGACACAGAGGAAGATGACCACGTTAATATACGATAGGAAAACATATTTGTAAATGTAGACAAATAAAACAAATACTCGTGGGGCCATTCATCACATATCCAAGCGCAATGGTCACTGCTTTCATGGGTGCTACCTCCTCCACGAAAAAAAGCAAATAAAGAGAATAAAGTGAAGGGGTATAATGTGTACGCCAGATTGCTGTATTTGTGCTCTTATGTGCAGTATCACGTTCCTTAGTTACCATGTTGCGTTCGTATATTTATTATAACATGTCCGTCAACAATAAAACATAAATCAGCAGAGCGATGAATGAACTACTAAGGCAGGATTCAATGTCAGTCGACCATGGTAAAGGGACTACAAAGTCTAAAAACCACATTCCACATGAAACAAAACCTACACAATATCGCATGTCTTGACTTCAGATAACTCAATCACAAACAGTTATATTCTATCTCGCAATATCACGAACAGATGTCACGTTTAATGAGATCACACTAAGCCAAAATACTTTCCTTGTCTAGACTTAGCCTCTTGTGTCATGCAATTTGGTTTACCTTGCTGTTGAGAAGAAATAATCTCAAGCTTCATCCCATGAAGCTTTTTCTCTTCAAGAAAGAGGTCGAATACCTGGCAATAAAGCTCTCACGAAAAGGTACCTTATGAAACGATATTCATCTGCACTCTGTGGCAACTAACCCTTACTCCACTACCGCCAGAGAAGCTCGACCATTACTTGGACTAGGGATTTATGTAGCAAGTGTTTTATGGATGAAAATGGTGCTGCTGTTTGTAAGCTTTTGAATGATCTGACAAAGAAGCAAGCAAAATTTAGTTAGATGACCGAATGCTAGCGAAAATGCAATCTCTCGAGAAGTCCCACGTCTCGCATAAGCCATTCATTATCTTCATAGATTCAAGCATATCCGCCATTGGTCACTTTCTGGCCGACGTGGACGGCAACGGAAATATAAGCCACTCCGTGTACGCAAGGAGAGACTTAAGTTAAATTGAACAAAACTATTCAATTACCCACCATGATCTGCTAGCATAGCTATTCTCCATGCCGTTCTGGAAGTCATATGTGGAAGGAAGTAGGTTCACATTAGTAACCGACCACAAGAGTTTACTGTCTATCTCTGTCATCAATCATACGACTTTGATATAGAATACCAAAAAGGATCACTTAACTTGGCCGCTGGCACCCTCAGTAGACAGGACTATGACACAACCCGTTGTAGTAACGATGACGTCATCGACACGAACCCTGACACCAATCACTATTTCACAGGACCTTACGGTATGCCTAGTTACGAACAGGTCGGCGACAAATGAACAAGAAGCGAAAGACATAGCAGTATCCCGCCGGCCCCCGATCCAAATACACCAACGGATCGCGCAGATCAGCGTCAGGAATAAGCGTGTATCCCAGTGCAATGACTCATCGAACACTCAGCCATAAAGCAGTAGACATAACAGTCGAAGTTATCCGTGACGAGCAAGGCAATTGTTCTACACCAACATGATGTGATGGCTACAAAATGATCGTCTTTCTTATTCGAGCAAGGAAGCAAAGAAAGTTCTACTGAGAGAAAACGACCATATTGTACTGATCGGCTTCTTTTACCAGTTATTCTGACCCGTTGTCTCTAATCAAGGTTATTGCTGGCCATGCAAGAGAGCCTCAGGAATGCAATTTTGTCCCAAGGCCACTACTCCGCATCAATGTTCATGTGGGTATTTAAAAAATGTTATCTGCCTCGGAGCGACGATTATCTGGTTTATAGCTGTCCTCAGTGTATAGATGCGCGTTGTGAGAGACCTAAAATGACCGTCTTGGACCCCGCGTCATCCCCTTGGCAGAGAATTGCGAGGAACTTTGTAGGACCCAATTCTTAGCCAGCCAACAAATTAGTGGAGCCAATTACAATGAGAAAATCATATGCAACTATGGAATGCCGATATACGTTCTTATAGACAAAGGGTGTGACTTCACAAGTTCACGAATCAAGGAGTTGAACACACTTTTCCAGGGAACACAGAAGTTCACATCAGCCTACAATCCATCTACTAGTCGAAGCAAGGAGATGGCCTATGGTACCACCACAAACCTTCTCCGTACCCTATGCCAAGACAAATTCAATAAATGGGGCAACTACCTGTGTTCAACTGTGTTCAAGGTCAGTCCAACTGTGAACTGAACCATAAACATGTCGCCCTTTTAACTACTGTATAACAGGACATATCGATTTCCCCCGGTTTGGGTGTTAAGATCGGCCTAGAACAACATAGTGGGGATTATCTACAAGACATACTGCACTTAAAGTTAGCAGATAGAGACATATATCTTAAAGCAACCGTGGTTAACAATGCCAAAAAAAAAAAAAAAATGGGACAAAATGGCCCGATCAGACCTCCCTAGCCCTGATCTTAGACAACAGAAACCGTTAGCAGGACGGGACAAGCTCTTAAAACAACCGTGGTAAACAAGGCCAATAAAAAAAGAACTGCGGCAGCTATGAAATATCATTCAACGTATATCATGGTAAGCATTCAGGATCGAAACATTATATTCCGGTTGCTCCATCGTCAATTCTTTGTGAATATTTTTACCCATAACCACAGCCGCACTTGGGTCATCTAAGCCGTTTAGTGAAAAGATTACTCACATTTTATTTACATAATTATTTATGTATATCAACTATGTAAGCATCGCCGCTATGCTATCGTCATACTCTGAATTTGACATAAGCTCCAAGTCCCTCGACTATTAAGAGAGTCTTATGCTAAGTGATTAAGCCCGGTCGCGCCATCAATCTATGACGATACCAATGGGTTTAACGAAAGATACATATGTTTACAGTGCGGTATGTTTAGTTTAGCAGACGCCTTTCCAAAATAAAACGTGAGATTGTCCTTGTTGGTTAGTTAAGTGAAGAGTATTACAAATGAGCATACATTACCTATCTAGTAATGCGAGAAAACTGAAACTACATAATGCCGCTCATGCCTTCCAAAATTCAAAATTAGCGACAAATCGACAGTAACATCCGACATGGTTCCATCTGAAAAACCTGCAATTATCGCGTATTGTTATATAATTGTCTGATTCCTATTTCATAGCAAGCTAAACAGGTCAATCAAGATGCATCAAGGGCTCGTAAATTTAACATATATTGCCGAGTTCAATTATCAAGTTACACTACAGCGCAAGACACAAATTGCTGCACTCTTGCAGCTTACTACAACCACGGAACACATGCAAATGTCACTTTAAAGAAGCATTAAATACAACCAATGCATATATAAACCAACGAACAGTCCGTTGTGGAAAACTTTAGTAATATAGTAGTTTAATATGCCTATATGCTGAGTTTTGCACTTCAAAAGTGGGTCGACCTCGGGTGTGGTGTTTATTCATCATCATTCATTATCATTCATTATCATCCGTGTGGAATTATTCCTCTTCCGAGGGTTGGGCTTGTTTAGGTGACTCTCGACCATGCCCTCTCCGAAAAGAGCGGTTTTTGAGGGTCCGTTGATAATTGTTGCCTTGTAAGTGCGTTGTGTTTGTAGCGGTTTTTACAGCGGGAGGCCTTCGCCAACTCTGAGGGAGGTTACTACCACCGTCCTCAGCAGATATTTAACATCTCATTCCAGAAAGATGTTATTTTAAGTGATCATCTAAGGCTCGAGTAGCAAGTCACTTTGCTACACCCTGGGACGGAACTCACAACCTGTGGGTCGAATGGCGAAGCAGTAAGCTACTATGCCACAGAAACCAGTCACCGGGATATTATTCCAATGTGAGGATATTATTCCAATGTTGCGCGATCAAATATTTTCGACCACCATTTACGGTAATTTCGTGCCTATATTTATAGAGACAATCCAGTATTGTACGATACTTGGCATCAACTTTTGTAATACTTCCTGCACAAATTGAGCGGACATATTCCCAATACAAAAAAAGCACAAGGCAGAATGTCGGTCGTGTGGCTGAGTCGGTATAGGTGCACGTAGACGTGCGATGTAACCATATGTGAACATTCCTGATGGTAATATTTGCTCTTTGTAAATAAGTGCTCAGCCACAATTATGTGCCGATTGCATTTGAGGTTTGCAGAGAGAAAACGTAAATGCATTAGCGAGCAAAAATGGGAATTGCCTTCCATGCATCGTAATCATAGGGTACTGAACTATCTATGGCCATTGGCACGATTGCCAACTCACATACAAATACACACGCAAGATTAACTGAAATATGTCCACTATCCACATTGACGACATATTCACATTGACGACATATACAATATGCTGTCGGGGTTTTGCCTTTGGATGATTTGTGATATCTGGATACACACTGCGTTTGTCGATTAGATGAGAGCGCCATAAGCAACCGTCTAATGAACAAAGCGATAAAAAACAGTGTGCTGCAGTAAGAATCAAAGTTATTATGCTGCAATAACAATGCAATCAAGTACGAAAAGGTAGTCAAAACTCATTGCAGCATTAGTATATTAACATCTTGTGGTATTTTCGATATCAAAATACTAATCTCTGCTGAATGCCGGTTTGCGTCGCACTCGCTCGCATTAGCAAGAATTAGCGGTAGAGCTTCAATAAGTGTATTTCTAGATATATATATATATATATATATATATATATATATATATATATATATATATATATATATATATATATATATATATATATATATATATATATATATATATATATATATATATATATATATATATATATATATATATATATATAGATATATATATATATATATATATATATATAGATATATAGAGAGACAGGTAATATGTGTTAGAAAGTCAATATGTTTTCTTTCATGTGTAATAAAGTCTGTTAACCAGACATATTTGACAAGACTCAATTCCTTTAAACATCACCAATGTTAGAAAAAAATAGGACTCGTTGCCGTTCATTGTTTAGCTGTTTCTCGCCATCAAAATATCTTAAGATATCAAACAAGATGACAGTTTTCTTTTTGAACAGCGCCAGTTATTTTCTCGTGAGAACTTTTAAAATAACCTCTGGAAATTAAAATATACCACAATGGAAAAATTGAACCAGAGGACCGAAATTGGCATGTGAATAGAAAATAGACACAAGCTTATTAGCACTCATTAGCAATTATAGCATATTTAACATCATTGGTTGCATATTTATTAACGCCACAAACATTTGACGAGGTGTATTCTGATGGGGAAAAAAAGGACTCGGAGGTTTCTAACTTGATTCATGTGGCCAGATGGTTTGAGTGGTATATAAAAAAATCGCTACATTGTATGGAGTGTCTGCAGCGTGAGGCTATAGCATATGGCGTTCGTTGACCTTGTGAATAATCCAGCTTATTCGAGAAAACATGATGCATGAAAGGACCCCGTCTTGGTTTGAAATATATTCAACGCAAATAGCAATGTATATGCCGGCTCATGAGTGGTACATAAAAGCATCGTTTCATTTTATGGAGTGTCTGCAGCGTGAGGCTATAACATATGGGGTTGGTTGAGCTTGTGAGTAATCCAGCTTATTCGCGAATACATGATGCATGAAATGATCCCGCCTTGGTTTGAAATATATTCAACGCAAATAGCAATGTATATGCCGGCTCAAGAGACCCATATGCACAGATATGCACATAACAGTCGATGAGATCTGAAAGGGCAAGGACATAAAGCGGCAGTTAATCTATTAGCTTTGGATACGCATAAAAGTATTATTTGTTTATAGTATGTTTTCGCGCAAGTGCATCCGAATGTGGTAAGCCAGATATTCTCTCTCAATATGTCAACAAATCTGGCTCAGCCGCAAGCAAAAACAGCGGGAAATTTAACAAGCAAGATTAAATTGTAATTTCTAAATTGTGTTAAGCAAGTCACCTCACCGTTGCTAATTGAAGTGACACACAAATAGTCATTTAAACGATTATATATGCATTGCTATATTTGATTGAGAGATGGGAATTATGCTTGTGAATTGGCAGATATATTTAATGTGTCAACGAGGGCCATATTTTGATTTAATTGAATCCATACCTACTTCGCGTATGCTTGTGACGGTTGGATATAACAGCAATATAGCTTTTAAACTATTTCAAACGAGCCGCACTTAGTCAAATAAAGCGATTTTATCCAGCTGACATCATGTTGGATTGGGGACTGTTACTGGTGAGACAACTTCTTCCTAGAAGACGGAACAACAGTCCCAGGTACTGTGGAAGACGACGCTGTGCATGCCGTTAAGCATTCACCCGCTGCATTAATCCATGATACGAAGTTGGCTACCTTAAACACAACAGTGACCATTAAACACACGCGTGTAAAGTTCCGCTAGGTAAGTACCACGTTCACCTTTACTAGAACAAAACGTGACCCTGAACCAATATTTGTCAAACTGTTACCCGATTATCAAACAATTACTTGGGTCTTATTTGTAAAGGTGTTATCACGCTCGTCAAATACTTAGGTGAGATTGACATGCGGTGAAGGATCTCTCCATAATTGAAACGCACATGCTCAGTGATGTGGGTGGAAAACTAAGTGAAAATAAATATTTAGGCTCTCTACGCAATTTAATCACAGCCTTGTAGGCTCACCATACAATCGCTTATTTGTCTAGAATCCTACCCCTCCAAATATATTAAGTGGCCCTCCTCCATCAAATTGGCATGTTATTGACTTATCCATTATTTAAATGCATAATTGCCGACTAGCAATTTGGTTGTCATGTTGTTCCAAAGCTACGCTCTGTTTTGTTCAGCCCATAGAACCTCTCAATCATAGAAAAATCTCCCTATCAATCAGCGATAGAAAAATAAATAAAACAACAATCCGCTGCTAATACCTTAATGATTCAAATGCGCAAATAATTCAAATTCGCTATTTTTAAATGCCACTACTAGAGCACCAAGGTGGTATGTGATAGCAACGCATCGATTGTGGTGGAAACCTCAATATTAGGCTGTACTTTGTCTCTAAATTATATTGATTGATATAGTGTTACGCCAAATCTTTCATTTATCAACTCCAACAGCGGTCAATTTGTTTATCAAACTATGGTCATTATCGGTTAACGGCTAGCAGAACTCAATTATGCAGGTTAATAAGAACAGTAAATACTTTATTTATTCTATCATTTGTGAATAATGTTAATGGTCATTGAGCTACGTAACGAGATGCGCAGCATGAAGCGAGTTGGACGGTTACTCTGTATTATGATAATTATTATATATAAAGGTTGTTATACATAAAAAATCATAACGCTATCCTTGATATTGGTTTGAAAGTACAGTGAACCGCTCTGCACGCGTCATTGTTGCAATAAACATAGCGTGACTTGCCTTGGGCGGTGATATATTCACGTGCTATTCAGACTGTTATATACAAACGGTTTATCAGTTCAGCCCTTTCAGCGTCTATGTTGTTATGTGTTATCATTGTAAATGTTTCTCGTCTAACTTATGTGTCCTTACAAATGCACATGATTACATAATAAGCCACGAAAATCAATGTTTTGTTTGAGATTTGTAATTCAGTTTTGATAGTCAGAAAAAAGTGTTGTCTTTGAGAAGTGGCACTAGAATAAAACAGACTTGTAAGTATTGAATGCCGCAAATAATTTATGCGCTCACCTCATCACCTCACTAGTTTGTAAGAAACATCCAAATGAATTCGAATAAACTTGAAATAAGCCCAATAAAAGGATCAGGTTATGTAGCACGTAATCTGAGGGCGGGATGCCTCGGATTCCATTTTACAGCCACTTAATTGACTGTTTAAATATGTTTTGTCCATAAACGTCAGCACCTATTTGATATTTGCTTCCCTTGTAGATTGAATAACATTTATTTGTCATACAGGGTCGAACATTCTTTCAATCCCTGTCTACTGTAAATAATCGTCAGAAAACGCAACTGATATCAGTCGCTGCGTATATCTGCAAGATGTAGGCTTAATATACTTTTGCCTCAATGTGCGCTCAAAACAATATTTATTTTACCTAGTTCTGTTGCAGGTACATTCCAAAGCATGTCAGTCTGCTTTTTCGAACCACTTATCGTCTTTTGTTTACCTCATTGTAGATGAAAGTGGTATCAAGTGGACGTGTCATGAAGGTTGCGTGCTTCCTCGATCTGTTGTTTTGCAGCACGATTTTACAGTTATTGTCACCTATCATTAAATGTTGATATAGTGTACAACACAGGACGGCTGGATCTGTGTGCTCAATCTTATCTTCTAGATGCTTCAACATCGAGTACCAAACACTACAAAGTGCATCGTAAAAGGAACTGTACACCGTCCATGAAAATAAGCTTCTTGACCATTGTTGTTTATCAGTAAAGTTCTGAGCTGTAGAGCCTTATCAGTGAATATTACAATTACTGTACCTCACTGATGTGCTGCTCACCTATTTGTTGAATGGCAATGCAGTTTCCAAAAACCGTGGATTCAACTCTGTATTCGGCGCTTTGCTTACAACTAAATCGATGTTAAATATTGCTGTTGAAAAATGGTCGCGTTTGTTGTTTACATTTTCAACGGATTCAAGGCATACGTGCGAGGTCATGCGATCACAAGGGCCTTCAAATGCGGATTCCTATTTCCATGGCACCAGACGCTATTGCCCTCCAAAGTTAGTTATCTTTTGGATCGACTTTCCGCTTGGATTACATTTGGGAATTGGCTAATACACTGGTGAGTATTAAAGGACCAATGATCTGGGCCTTTGAACGTACAACGAGAGTCAACATAAGAATGAAGCAGAACATAAGCAACAAACACGGTAATGAATAAGCGTGTGCATACTAAACAGTGGTTTAGATGGTATCCGAATAAGTTCCGTCTGTAAAACGATGACGATGAATTAATCAAAATAGGTCAATATATGTAATATACGTTTTCGGACTACCATGTATGTTACTATTCAGTGCTGACCAAAACACCATCTGCGCCCTATTTCTTACATCAATCGTCTATGCAAGCAGAAGCACATGCACACGTCTACGCGGGAAAGTAATATTGGACGGCGAAAGCTGTGACAATGGTTGTTGTTTTGCCAGAATGAACTCATTGCAAAAGACCATCAAGAAACATACACGTACTTCGTTGAATGCGATACGTTTGGGTGCATCCACATCGGCACAACGCTACTAGGAATCATAAAATAAGCTGAGACCATATGTACAACGGACAGTTATTTGGTAAGCAATACAGTCTCACATAATTATCATCATTGAACATATTGGTAAATCACTAAAAGCTACTAACAGGCTGACCACTGTAAGGTTTGCAACTCATTATTACGACCACACAAGTCATCGACATGGTTGGATTACAAGTGCGATATCACTTTGGCTCAATTTGTCCGAGCAGTATCTTTACTAGTGACCCATAAACACTGCGCTTCATAGCTCAAAGCAATTAAAATTATCATTGTGCTAAACGGTTGGTTAACGATCATAATTTATCAGCGAATTTGTGTTATGTTTGGTCTCATTTGCTGTTAGTTGGCCTTAGATCCCGTAGCTCTAGCCGACGTAGTTCCAGCAGCTCTAACTGACGTAGATCCCGAAGCTCTAGCCAACGTAGATCAATTTTGTTCACTTACTTACATTCCATTAATGTGACGTTATCAGCCTTAAATCAGATATATAATACCAAACAGCCATCTCATTAGTTAGTGTCCATAATATAATTGCTGCGATTTATCGAACGTGCATTACCATTGTTGTGCAATTGTTGCTCGTACTGTTTATGGTGAAAACACATTTTACTTTAATTTGTAATTAACAATTTAGCTTTTAATTGTCTATGGCATACCAAGACCCACGTGCATATAATTTTGCCTACCACGCGTGAAAATCAATTACCTGCGCATATGTGCATGTCGTTAGGTTCATCCAGCAAGCATTAATATCTTGTGAGGTTTGTGGAAAATTATCAAGTTAGCCTCCTTTATACGATCGTATGACATTCTATGCAGATATCCAATGTATTACACGAATGTCATGTAATCGTATTAAATAGACCTTTGATAATAAGCTATAATCGTCCGTGATCATTAGTACTTCTGATGTGTACCTAATGGTCCAAAGGATTCTGACAGCTACAGTAGGCTTAAATGTTTTACGGCGGACGCAGCGTGAATACATCTGGGGGTGGACAGGTACATTAGTTCCTTGCATTTCCTATTCAATGAAACGTGCAATCATAGCAACCAAGATTATATTGGATATTTAGAACACAGACAAATTGCTATTGTCGTAGTCTGGTTAGTCAAGGTCCCCTATCCCCTGGCTGCGGGCCCTGTTTACATGTTAATGATAATCAATAGTGCGCACCAACAGAGCGAAAAGCGTACAGGCCCCATGGAGTCTACGACGCCGACTATAAAGCGGTATATAACATACCAAATTACAATTAAGTCCATCGGATATATATAAACCGAAAGAACTCGTATAAGTTGGGGAAGCATGCACACAGTTCCATTGAGGCCCCGATTATTCGATTGTGACAGTATGCGTCGTGTTAGTCGCAATGATATCGTCAGTCTGATCAAACCATGCGTACTGTAGCACTGGCATGCTAGATATTGCAACATCTGCAGACAAACATATATATATATATATAATACGTTACGACCGTTGGGAGACTGATAGAGGAAAAAGACCTTTGGAAGCTGGTTGATAGAGTCTAGAAACGTATATATATATAGATATATATGATAGATATAGATATATATATTGAGATATATAGATATATATATATAGATATATATATATATATATGATATATATATATATATATATATATATATATATATATATGTATGTATATATAGATATGTAAACATATATATATATCTATATATATATATATTAACGCATTATATCTTCAAATATATTATATAGGTAATATATTTATATATATAATTATAAAAACAGGGTGACCATTAACTTGTCGCTGTGCCAATAAAGTGGGGGGCAAAATGATTTACTTTATCTGAGTGCATGGCTTAAATCAGTTAAACACGAAATAGCCTGCTCCAAGCCACATGCATAAGCAACTTGCAACGTTCAACATTAATTATCAGAACATTCCAATGCATCAGATCTAGGGCCTCAGGGCGATTTCTTGTTGGCGCGTTTTATATAACTCTCTGTACGACACAATGATTTATTATATAACTCTCTGTAACAGGTGATTATGATGCTTGCAAGGGAAGAAGTGACATAGTTCCTAAACGTGCCAATCATGAATCCAAGTAAACATTCCTCATATAACGCAAGATTTCGTTGCACCGAGTTAGACAAATCTGTAGTTGGGTTCATTGTCAAACGTTCTTATATTTATTAATCGTTATTTATGAGGTGATTATGATGCTACAGTACTGACCACATATTACTATGAGATAAAAATCTAATCACTGCTACGAATTTATTTAATAACGGATGATCTAAATATATATTCTTCAGTAAAATGTAATTGTTAGCATAAACTGATGATTGCAATTACCTTTCCCTTAAACAGGTATAAATCGATTGCATCGAATCAAAGGTTTTAACAAGTATGGTAATGTCTAATAGCTATGACGCCGTCTATAAGCCAGCCGAAATGATATTTAATACTTAGTTAGCCAATGTTTGTTGCACATTGGCTTGGCGGATACTCCAACGGAAATGAGGTCAGATGGACATTAAATAACACGATTTTTCTCCATTATGCACTAATGTAAAACTTTGCGAGTGTCCATACAAAGATAAAAAGAAATTAACATTATTTAAGTTAATCTTTCTTAGCTCACGGAAATTCTTAATGTTCAAACGCTGTCTCGTTTTCTGCATTTACTTTGATTGCAGATAGAGGCACTTAGTCTGTTATGTATCCATTTTATCTTCTTCATGTCGCCTCATTCCATGAAGGCACAAAGAACTCAATATCATTGTTTTATAACATGACTTTGTCATATGGTCCCTCGCCGCTTTAAATTTGCAGACAATTTGGGTATAGCGGCTGCAAAGAAACATGCGAGGATGAGAGTAACTCCTGAGCAGGAAATACGATAGTGCAGATATTAAAATGTGTGTATATATAAAAACATAAAACACTTTAACAGATGCATATATACTATATATATATATATATATATATATATATATATATATATATATATATATATATATATATATATATAATATATATCTATATATATATATATATATATATATATATTTAAATAGATATAGTATAAATATATGCGTATATATGGCAACATACATATTTATATATATATATATATATATATATATATATATATGTATTATATATATATGTATATATATATATATATATATATATTTATACATATACATATTAATTAACACACACACATGTATATATGTATATGTATATATATGTATATATATATATATGTATTATATATATATATATATATATATATATCTATATATATATATCTATGTATACATGTGTATATATACATATGTATATATATATATATATATATATATATATATCTATATATATATATATATATATATATATATATATATATATATATATATATATATATATATACATGCATATGTATATGCATATTTATACATATATATATTAACGTGTGTATACAAACATACATATGTTTTTTGATACGGCCTCTTGTGCCGCATCGACTTTTTACCTTGGAGGATGATATCATTGATAGCGCTTCGACGAGATGTAATATCTTTCTTCAACTAAACACCTTCACTACTCTTTGTGTGCCACGTCATTGCGTGCAGTGATCATATGTTCAACGTCTTCACAACGGACAGTGTGTTACGTCATTGAGTCTACTACATGCAGTTACTTTTTGAATGGCCTTGTACATAATAACTATTCAACACCTTGTTAGTGACATAAGCGATCCAGATGTAACGATGCAAATGATCCTATTTTGTTGCCTTAATTGCATGTATTCTATGCGTATATAATGGTGAGGTTAATAAATTGGATCATCATACGTTTGAAGAAGATGATGATAAAATCTATTAAAATTAATATATGTTTTCTATTCATGATGATGATGATGAAACTGACAATGTGGTAACTTTATCTGTATATTGTTGTATCTAGTATGAACGATAATTCAAATGAGACAAACAGAGAATGTTCAACAGGCGAATTATACAGTTTGTGTTTTATATCACTCTGCCAAAACTTCCAAGGCACACATTCCAGGATCATATCGAACTTTTAGACATTGCGAAAAGAATAGTGACGTAATTTGCTTAAATGGGGTGTGAAGTCAAACAAATTGTAGCTGTATTCTATCAATACTATAGCTGCGGCGCAGTACGCCTCTGCTTAGTACTGCGATGGCTATGGAAACTATTATATCTCTCCACGAAATTGTGTATATGACGCTAGCCGTATTAGTTGAACAGTATTAGCAGTGTTGCGCTTAGGAGTGCTTAACGCGGCGATTACATGTCAAGGTAGGAACCAACCCTGACTGTTAGTGCAAACATAATAGCAACACCAGAGAAACAAATTGGTAATTCAGCCACTATCATCTGTGTTCAATGTTAATTCATTTTTGATGCATCAACTTGGAATCTTAGACGACTGCGTGTCGTCGGCCAATTGTATTATAGGGTTTAATTTGTAAAACTTTTCGAAAATGATTGACCTGTAACCGAAATAGAAACGGGTCCAAAACAGATCCTTGAAATGCTCTACTGTGCTTGTACTCGACGCTTTCTGACAATCTTTCTATACACGCGCAATACTGGATGTGCAGTAAAGTGATGGGCTGCTTATCTTATGCCATACTTATGCGGTGTTTAATCGAAAAATTTCAGAAAATGAACAGATCGATCATTTTATAGCTTCCCCAACCGGCGGTTTCACTTCATATGCAGGCTTGGCATTTCGTCCGTAGCATAACTGCATGTTATGGAGTATGCAATGAATGTGAATAATACCTGCTTATCTCTTGTGGATAATGCACTCGAAACGTTTGAATCTTAAGGAAGCAATGATTATATTTCAAGTTTTTAGGTGGTGCTATCGTGACCGCAGCAACTGCTTTCAGGTTTCACAATAGGAACAGCTTAATTGTTGTCATATTGTGTCGTAGTTGTGTCAAGTTTATGCTTTCTATGTATTGGACCAATCCGCCGAACCGTAAACAACTGCAAGCTATGCACGTTGGGCATATCTCTACAGCATACATAACTCATAGTTGCTTCTCCGGACACCTATATAGACGATTTCGCTAATGCAGTAAATCGCTGCATATTGGCCAGTTTAATCCACAGCCATGAAAACACCAGTTTATTTAACAGCTCTACGTGTGGATTGATACAAATGAAAGCATAAGCAAAGAATAAATGACTTCACATATTGATGCTGTATATATAGATAAATATATATATATATATATGAATATATATAAACATGTATATACATATATATGTATATATATATTTTATATATAAATCTATACATATGTTACTTTATACATATATATATGTATATTCATAAATAACTACATATATATATATAACTGCATATATATATATTCATATTTATATATATATATATATATATATTTATCTTTCTATATAAATGTAAACACATATATGAATTTATATATTTATATATATATATTGATATATATAATTATGTAAACAACATATATATATATATATATATATATATATACATATATATTGTTACGTATATTTATACTTATGTATATATATTTATAAGAGAGGCGGACGTTGATTGATTGACAGCACACGCTCAGAGAGCTCTGATATATACGGATATTGTGACAGTTACTGTCCACTTATGTGGACGAAAGTTAGTGCTTTGGATTGGTGATCATACCCCGCGTGCGGAGGAGAGGATATAACTGTGATTCGATGTACGATACATCGAGGAGAATCTAGTCACTGTCAGATCAATCGACAAGATCTCCAGTACTGAGTCTAAATTCGACAGTTTCAAGGCTGAAATTAAAGCATCTCAGCTAGATACTGTACTATCAGCAGATTACTGGCCCGAAGGTATTTGTGTCCGGAGATTTTTCAAGTCTAAGCAAGTAAGCAACGAAGACAAAAGTTCGCGTTGATGTTCTTGACCACATTTTGCTATTTTTTTTATTCATACATAAATGGCTACCACTAACAAATTAACGCTGGCGTCTTTCAATTTTAACGGACATGCTAGCGATCGTATAGCTTATATCAATTCATTGCTGCGAAATTGTAATATATTTTTACTCCAAGAACACTGGTGTTTACAAGAAAACCTTTGCTTATTAGAAAATCAATTGGATGATGTTACTGTGATTGGCGTATTAGGGGTCAATGAGGGACAATTACTAATCGGGCGACAATATGGTGGTTGTGCCATTGCTTTTAAAAAGTCGCTTGGTTGTGCAATAGAGCCACTGACGTCTGATTGTAATAGACTGAGTGCTTGCGTGATAACAGTACCTAACCACGCTAAAATGCTTCTTATCACTGTATACATGCCGTGCGACTCAAACTGTACAATTAATGTCGAATTGTATCGAGATGTGTTGAACAAGATAAGGTCGTTAATTGCGCTTAATAATGATGTTGAATATGTTGCCATTGGTGGTGATTTTAATACTGACCTTAGCAGAGATAACTCAAGACACACTACGCTGCTTAAGACATTTTGTGAGGTCGAAAGTATGAAATTTGGATTATTGAGCTCATGTTCAACTGTGAATTATACTTATGAAAATTCATTTTCGTTTGTTACGTCTTGTATTGACCACTTTATTGTTTCGGATAATATGTTCCACTGCATTACCGATTATCATTGCTTACATGAAGGTCATAACCTGTCAGACCACAGTCCAGTAATTTTAGAGCTTGACATTCCTGTTGAATTTGTGCCCATGCAGGGCAAAGTATTGCATACTTTGCCTTCTTGGAAATATGCTAATGCATCTAATATTGAGGCGTTCAAAGGTCAACTCAATGATTTACTTGCTGATATAGAGTTGCCATACGAAGCACTGCAATGTAATGACGCGCACTGTACTGACCATACCGAAGCAATTATTTATTATCACGAAGCAATCCTTAATGCATGTATATTAGCGGCACAAAAGGCTATTCCTTCTGTAAGACGAAAGTCAAAGACAGGCTGGAAAACTCTAGTCAATCCTTATAAGGAGCAGTCAATATTTTGGCATCATTTATGGATTGATAGCGGAAGGCCAAGTGTGGGCTGGGTGAAGGAGATAATGATTAAGACCAAACGCGAATATAAAAGAATTTCGAGATGGGTTGTCAGGAATCAGGACAAGTTGTCGGTAGAACGCATGGCGAAAGCTTTAACAACCGATAGAAGCCGTGATTTCTGGTCTGAGGTTAAGAAAAGAAGTGGTAAGTCACGTGTTGTGCCAGCAGTTGTAGATAATGTGAGAGGTGAGACTGGTATACGTGAATTATTCTCTACCAAATACAAAGAATTGTTTAATAGTGTGTCATATAATGTTGATGAATATGAGCGATTAAGAGTGGTTCTGAATGACCAAGTTGAGCAAAGATGTAATTCAGGCAAATGTGAATCTGATCATTATATTTCAGTCAGTGATGTCACGGCAGCCGTGGAGAAAATTAAGGCCCATAAGGCTGACATTAATGAAAATGTTAAATTCGGACCATATTATAAATGGCACTCGTGAATTGTTCACACATTTATCTCTGTTGTTCAATTCAATGATTGTTCATTCATTCACTCCAGTTGAAATGACAAGGTCGGTGATTGTTCCCCGTTATTGAAAAACAAAAAGAAATCGGCAAGCGACAGCAATAACTATCGATCGATAGCGCTGAGTAGTGTTGTAGGCAAGGTTTTAGATAACGTTATTTTGTCAAAGTATTCAAATGTTTTAAGCACCAGTCACCTCCAGTTTGGTTTTAAACCAGACCATTCCACTTCTCAGTGTACCTATGTAGTTCAAGAAGTTATAGATTTTTATGTCAATCAAAAATCGCCATGTTATGTTGTGATGCTAGACGCATCGAAGGCATTTGATAGGGTTAATTTTATTAAAATGTTTCAATTATTGATACGTAGAGGTTTGTGTCCTACTATTGTAAAGTTGCTCCTTTATATGTATTTCAACCAATCGTTGTTAGTTAAATGGGGCTCTAATGTGTCTGAGGCATTCCAATGCAGTAATGGCATAAAGCAGGGCGGTGTGTTATCGCCGATTCTTTCCTGTATTTATATCGATGAGCTGCTTAATCGTCTTGAACGTAGTAATGTTGGTTGTCATGTCGGTCATCAGTTTATGGGTGCATTTGGATATGCTGACGACTTAACACTCCTTGCTCCCTCAGTCACTGCTGCCGAGCTTATGATTTCAATATGCGAAGAATGCGCACAAGAATAAGATGTAATGTTCAATAGTGAAAAAAGTATGCTGCTGTGCTACAATATTCCACAATGTAATACCAATCTCGAATTACGGCTGAATGGAGCTATTTTACAAAAGTACTCTAAGGTTGTTCATCTAGGCAGTTATATTGGTTATGAAAACAACGATGCGAATATCGAAAGAGCTGTAGGAGAATTGTTTTATCGTACTAACATTTTGATGCGCAGATTCGGCTTTTGCCGCACCGACGTTCGCACTAGGCTTTTTGATACCTTTTGTACAAGCTTCTATGGTAGTCCTTTATGGAAATTGGATTTAAAGTCACTTGAAAAAATAAGTGTTGCTTGGCGAAAATGTGTAAGGAGAGTTCTTAAGCTTAATAAAAGAACGAGGTCTCGTTTTTTACCGCTGCTTGTAGGCAGACCTGATATACGCACTCAGTTATTGTTACGTTTTGTTAATTTTTGGGTTAAATGCACCGTTAGTAACAACCCAAAAGTTCGACTTGCGAATATGCTCACTAATGTAAGCTCATCTGTCGTATCGAATAATGTAAGATCATGTCTGTCATTACTAAATTTAGACTACCAACAACTAAGATTAATTAATGAAGGTAACCTTAATAATGTACGCGAATTGCTTTTAAATATTAATGAAGTAACAGCAGAAGACAGGGCGACAATATGCGCTTTGCAAGAATTGGGTCAGCAGCGCGAAGGCAGTCTGTTAACTTCTTTAACACTGCAAGAGGCAGATGAGCTTCGTGTGTTCCTATGTACAAACTGATTGGTACTCATGTATTTTTTTATTTTTTATTGCTTAATTAATATATCTTTTTGAAAACTTAGATTTGCGAATAAATGATATATATATATATATATATATATATATATATATATAACCATATATATATATGCATTTATACATATGTATGTGTATATATATGTACATGTATATATATATTGATATATATTTATATATATAAGATTATATATATATATATATATTCATACATATATGCATATATTTATGTATATATATACTTATATCTATATATATTTGTATAAATATTTATACATATACATATATGTATATATACATATATATATATATATATATATATATATATATATATATATATATATACATTTATATATATATTTATATATATCTAAATGTATATAATGCTTACAGCGTTTGCTGTGTACCTTTACATAATCAAGCAAATGACAGTTAAAAATCTTAAGGCTTATTCATGGCGTCATTTTGTGTACCGTATGACTACATTATATTTGCTGCCTTTCTAAAATATTAGTCAGGTTGTCATCAATGATGTTGTAAGAATACTAAGTTGGAAGCGTACAACCCATCAAAGCCTAAACCCAGTTATACTTTTCATTTATGTTGAATGATATTCCCGTCTCGAAATATCGAGTGACTCAGGCTCAATTACGTTGGTAAGTCAATAAAAGGTACATTTATCGATTGCGATTGTTTGTTTTTGTGGCAGGCATATATCGAGATGATGAACGTACAGAAATCAGCCGTGTATGCCTATTTTGAACTTCGAATAAGAAGGTCCATCTTTGAGGCAATGTGTAACATCTTTCTCAATAAAACTGCTATACAATAATCACATTTCATTCTGTAACAATATGAAACTGTGTATACCTCTATGCAGAGGTAATGCTTATCATTATTTAAAACAGCATCTACATAGTTCTGCTAATTCTTGAATCGTCCAGCCAGGTTGTTGTTGATCTTACTTTAGCTTATGCAATGAGTCTTCTTTGCTGACTGCATCAGCCATGCACTGTCGTAAATGTTTGCCAGTCTCCCTAGGGCTCGCATCACAGAAACGGGTTATTGATTACGTGTTATTTTGCCTTTGAGACAAAGGGCGAACGACCTACCAAGGGTACTGATGGTTACTCTTGGAGGATCGGAGAGATGAAATATCCATGAAGCTAGAACAAAATTGTAGTGGTTTTAAGCCACCTCCTTCAATGACCACTTGCTTGTGAGCTTGTAAATCCGAAATATGTGGTCGATATAACGATATCTTATGAAAACCACTAAAACCAATCACGATTTGCGACTAGACCTTTATATTCATGACGTCGTTGAACGAGCATCAGCTCTTATGTACCCAGAAGTTGGTTAAATGTCTACATAATACAATTTTACTAGATGTGGGCCAACATTCCGACGAGCATGATTTATTGTGGCCTGAACAAACTTGATTTCCCACATAAGCGGCTCATGAAAGTTAGAACGGCCGATGTCTCTTTGGTTATATACAACATTATTAAATAGAGCTTGTTGCAAAGAATGTAAGATGTTTCATTGTTGTAAAACGTACATCAAATCATACCTTATTGCTTATCTCTTGCAACTTCAACATTGCGCGGTTGCTTAGTACCTGAAGTCATACGTTATTGATGTGGTGAAATTAAAAACATAAAGCAAACGCAAGGCTATAAGATAGATTTATCATTATATGGTGTAACAGATTGGCTCGTCATTTATGATGGAATATAGTTACAACACCAGTCATAGTAACGCTACTTTTCCTAGGTTACGAGTGACTAGAGAGAGAATGAGAGTAATACAGGCATAGACACATGTGTAAACGGAAATTTAACATCGCGGCAGCGAAAATCGTCTCACAAATAACCTCCATGCGATTGAATCGCATTTATTGAGCTGACATACCCATAACACTTAGGCCCTGAATGGTTTTTCTTATTTTGGACGTTGCACGATTAATACATGGGCAAGTAGAAATGGTTGGAAAGGTCGTCTCTTGTGCAGTACCCAATATAGCGATCAAACACTGGCACTCCAACTAACGCTATGTGTATTCGTTGTGGAGATATTTGGCGTCACATTTTCATAGCCAATAATCCTAATTCATTAGCGATTCTCGGATAATATATTCGATTGATAATCGTATTGCACCTCATTTTTAGGGAATAATTTCTCATAAACATGCATACCATACCAATTCGAGGATTGCTATCAATAAATAAGCTATTGAGACCAACTGAAATCAACATCGTTGTGTGACACATAAACTACGACGTTATGCACTTGAACGAGTGTGCTAACTACCAAGCATTCATCGAAGGTTTCGATAAATTATGCCTTTTTACCCACCATCTCAAAACATGTCTAAAAGATCATTTATTCTATGAAACTTGATACCATGAATTGACTTATTTTTGAGGGTGGGATGCATATTGCTCGGTTTCGATAACCTGCCACATTTGATACTCGGGTTCCTGCTATCGATCAAACTATTCTTCATACTAGTATAGCAAAGTTATACGACGATTGGGTGCGGGCTGTGACACAGCCACACTATTCAGAAGCGCAATTCGCAACAACATATATCATTGAATATCAATTGTCCAGCTTAAATCGACACCAATAAGCTCGTATAATAACTTTAATAGATAGTGTCGAAACGATCTTTTGTGTCAGCCTAGAGAATCTGACATAGAAGTAAATTATTCTGTCTTGCGGCTTCCATTGATCACGTAACGTTATCACGGTTCCCAGTCGACGCAGGTGTCGGTGTTAAGGGTTATGCCAAGTAAATGCAAGATTTAATCATAGTCTTTGACAACCAATTAACCTCTTGTCAACCCTTAATGTCTATAGATATTGCCAATTACCTAGAAGTCAGTGACACCTGTCAATTACTGAGGATGCGTACCTGCGGCATGTGTTCCATCCCACTGTTTATGATGCTTAAACATATAAAGCCAAAGACGATGTCACTGATTTAGGCACTTTACTACGCCGATAGCCTATATATCTCCTTTAAGAGTCAATCGACATAATGTTGGCGATGGAAGAATTGCATTGTTTTCTCAATAATGATTTAAGTATCTTAATTGTGTTATGCCAGAGTTGTATGCGCGCATATGGAAACACAATTTTAGGCAATAGTGATTGCTTCGCACATATGCAGATACATTCCAGCTACCCCGTAATTTGCACCTTGATAAATATAGTAGAAATAACAGTCGATGCGCCGCACGTGATAATTTTTAAATATGCCTTTGGGGTAAAGCTGTGCAGTGTGTTGCTGACACTTAGGCTGCAACTCTGTTCTATGACGTAGCAGTGGGTTCCGAACAGTTTACGCGTCGCATTGGGAAATGCGTCATTACGTGTACGGCATGCTTAGTTGAGATTAATTCAAGGAAACTCTCAAGAGCCATATGCCTATGTATATTTTAGTTAAGCACCGTTCATGTATCATCTCCGCTGGATGGTGTAAGGTAAAATAATGATACATATCTTGTGGAGAACCTCACCTAATGTTTTAACTTTTCGACGTTAATGCCTTAAAAAGTGTCATTGTTATACCGACGATGTGATAGTGAGTAATCACAGGCTGATTGTTCGTGCAATTAAGAATAGATATACTTTGCTAGACAGCCCTCAAACGAGAACCTTCATTATCAGAAGGTGTAGTTAATTGGTTTAACAGGCTCTCCATCGTTGCAAGTTTGTTCTGCCGTCACCCAATCGAAATTTGTTTGCTGTGTACGTTGACGAGATGAACGATAGCTCTACCTGGGCAGCTTACACAGAGGATGGCATGAAGCACATTTAATCATTATCGTTAAGTAGTGTAGACTAAACAGCAGCCATATTGATACCTTTCTGTTATCGGCATTCTATTGATGAACGAAGAAAAAACAGCCGACGAAAAACATTGTGCAGTTTTCCGCAGGAAAAACTATAACGGCGGTCATCTAGCGATCGTAATCGTACTTAATCAAAATTATCTTAAGCAAGGTAATCTTAGATCACTATGCGGCGTAAATTTTCATTAAGTTTTTTCACTTTTCAGCAAGGCGATGTCTGCGGTCGTCGACTTTGAAATGATTTGAAATATGACAGTTGCTGATGCAGACCACGAAGTTGACCGGCTCATGACCGATAGTTAACTGCAGGAACCAGGGATATTTAATATGGTCTACAAAATGACAGGCTCTCTGGCTTGTATACTTGGCCTCGGGCATTGCTAAAACAAATCGACCTAGTCTGGCATTGTGCTTAGCAGCAATAAATGCGGAATGCTATATATCTTGGTAGCGATAGGCAGAAGCAATTTAAATGAGTAAATGTAATGCATATATTATCATGACCTGGCTTCACAACATACTGCTGGTCGTTTCTGAAACGTTTTATTCGTTCTACAAACTTTTTATCTATGCATGAAAACTAGCTGTAATCTCACATCAAGACTGCGCTCGGCCACTCCCAGTTGTCGAGCCAATGCGGTTGTATGGTTCGACGTAGAGAAATAGTGGATCCAAATTTTTCTAGTCATTATTGTCTTTGCGGAATGTACGATTAAATGCGACTGTTTTGATAACAGGTGCAATCCTTAACTAAATCAATATTACATGTTCCTTTCTTAAATACTGAGTGAGTAATGATATTTTAGAACGTATTGGTCTCTGTATTCAACTATTGAACAACAAACAGCTGTAGTCGTTAACAATTTGCCCTTGTGCTCGCAGCAATCAAGTCGTTCGATTACCAGCGGCTGATGGAATAGTAGAAATCCGATTGCTTTGCGCATAAAACTTCGGTAACGAAGTTGTTATCCGATCCAAATAAGAAATAACCGGACTAGGCATGAGCGATTCGTTTTAACATAGAATATTTTCTAGGCATAATTATTTGTATATTACCACATCGGATTATAAATATCACATAGTTGCATCGTTGTGCAAGGAATGGCTGCTGTACCAAATTATCTGATAACTAATTACTATAACACGCCCTGAAAGCGTGATTCTGTATATTATGTTACTATTTTTCGATCTTTTAGACATTTACTATATTCCGTTCACACAGCAGTATAGGTAATAATTCCGACTCAGCATTATACTAGCTTGGAATAACACAGTGATGTTCCAAATGCGTGGCATTTTATGCACTATGCAAAGATTCGTGCGAAATCCTGACAGCTTTCCATCAACTTTTAGAGCAATAACAGCGGAAGTTAAACTAACAATTTCAATTATCTTAGAAGGCAAACAAAATGTTTCTTCACAGGGCATAAGTTTTGTGAGTCTGTCGGTAGCATGCCGATTAGCTAGGGAAGGGCGACCCTTTGGTTGCACATAAAAATATCAGTAACTACTTTACTGCGGTTTGCATGTCTTCACGATACTCTAATGAAATGTAATATGTTGACAATAATGACCTATTTATCATGCTATAGATATTGTTCATGAGAGTCGGATTTATCAAAACTCGATGAATCCATGGAAGCCCTAACCGCACTACGGATCCACTGTTTTCTTGCGTTAATAGAGCGGGTACGTGTGTTCATTAATGATTCACTCCACATCATTCAATAATTAGGACCAGCTAATTCACTATTTTGGCGTACACCTTGCAATCAACTTAGCATAATGTGAACGTAATGACGAAGTTTTCCTCATGTAAGTTCACTGCTCTCAATCCATTATTTACGGTACAAGCATGTTGCAATCATCTATTCGTTTGCTCCCTCGCATATGTGTCAGCATCGAACTCACGCATAATGCCTAACGCCAACGAAGCAATCTAAAAGAATACATCGTGACCAAGCGAAAGAAGGTTTTTCCTGTATATAAATAATTGATTTATATATTACACATCGGCCCCAATATATATATATATATATATATAGATAGATATATAGAGAGATATATATAGAGATATATATATATATTATATATAGATATAGAGATATAGAGAGATATAGATATAGAGAGAGATAGAGAAGATCTAGAGAGATAGAGAGATATATATAGATAGATCTAGATCTCTATAGAGATATCTAGAGATGTCTCTCTCTAGAGAGAGAGATATAAGAGATCTCTATAGAGATCTCTTAACTCTAGATCTAGATCTGAACATCTATCTCTATATGTATATAGAAATAAACATTTATATATATATTATATATCTATATCTATAGATATATATATATACTCTATATCTCTATATCTCTCTCTCTATATCTCTCATATATATATATATATCATATATATATATATATATATATCTATATATATATATATCCTCCTGTCTAATCTCGTTATTATTTGTCAACGGAATGAATTCTATTGCAATTCTCAGCAAATCCCTTCAGCTCATATTATGCTTACCACTAAGATGGTTTGCCGCTTGCAATGTCTTGGTAATGCAATCTATTTGATCCCATTACTCCATAAAAGTTGTGTAGGCCATTTATACATGTGAGGCTCAGTTTGATGTACAATGTACAATTTGAGAACTGATGTACAATTAATTCTGCTAGTATTTAGCCATCATTTGTATCGAAGGTATAAGCATAAGCCATTGTTATCATTTAATGTACTGACTCGTATATGTCTGATACTGATACGAGCGCACAAGAAAGCTACATCTCCGACGTAATGTTAAAGGCATAAAATAAGCCACCACTCTCTATCACACTCAAGAAAAACCATTGATCGGCGCGAAATATCCGTCAATGCTATTATGGCGTTGGGCAATTAACTGTAAATAAATGTAGGCTTATGAGATCGTGTTAAGCTTGCAACAATTAGCTGCGCAATTAGTTGACGGACATACATGGTGTTGACTGTTTTACAATTTTTCCTCACTTGTGAGTATTTGGGTACAATGTATTGTACATGTAAGCTGTGCTGCTCATTGAAGCGTAAATGCTTGTCAAAAGTAGTTTTCTTTGCTGTATGGAAATAACAAAGTAAACTAACGCACACCACAGCCTAGATTTGACCTGTCTGCTCCTGCATCGTAGAACAAAATACATAATCACAAACACAAATATGATATGTGATCTACAATGCACGAGAGCAGGAAGACATTATACTAAAACACATAGACTGCTGGACAGTATGGTTGAGTAGCCTAGATTCTTAAATGAACGAGTCGTGTCTCGTCAAGAATATCAATCCAATATTCTCCCGACTTGAGGGTATCAGCCTACACTTTATCAAAATGGCTTCTTTCATTATCCTTGTGGCACCGCAAGCGTCGACCGTCCAGTAGACTCTTTGCTTGATAATGATATCAACGGATTATGCAGCTAGCATATGCAACAACCAAACTCTTAGAAAAAACATTGCTAGTAATTACGCTGTCTGATGACCCATGGATATCGAGGTGGTTACAATGATAAATTTGCACTGTGAAACCTTGGGCCGAATGAGTGCCGAATTAGAATGTCGTCAATTTGGCAGCGAAGCCTAATAAATGCGTACTATCAATAGTCACCCACGATTATCGAGGGACATAATAATTGTTCATTCTTTGAACGCGAAAACGGGATAGTAACTGAGAAATATATATGTTATAAGAAAACACGCACAAAGCAAACTAGGAAAGAAGTCAAATATGGTAACGCAAGAGAGATGCGGGTTGGCAGTGCTGAAATTACATCGTCAAGTAATGTATATGCGGTGATTACTTTCTTCCGCCAGCTGCCAGACTGTATTGCAAAGTCATGCAATAGAAGCGAGCAATGATAATAGCAAGAGAATGTTATGTGTTTTGAATCTGTTTTCGCCCAAATGAGTATTGGGTAGTTGGGACTTTCCAATATCGCTAGAGACAGAAGTAGGGAGAATACCCAGCTCAGTATTGCAAGAGCAATAAAGCCGAATAAATGTCCAGTTACGAGAAAACTGAGGTAAATTGTGAGACAACAAAGCTTGCGGCGGCTATATACAGTGCGAAATTCCGGCATGAGCTGGCTGACCGATAAACTTAAAACAGATTTACCACATTATATTGTTCAATTGTCGTGAACGCTACATCAGTAAATGGATGTCCATATGAGGGTGTGTGACGTGCCGGGGGACAGGTGATGAAGGTTTGTATGAATAGTTGCTCAAGATCCGACGGTATCATAACTTGTATATATTGCTTCTATTCATTAGTGCTCGATTGATTTTTGTGCTGCGAAGTTTTCTTGGTAATGTGTTGTACCTCAACGATTATGCTATATATGCAGATTATGTGTGTTATAATGTTGTTACTAGTCGTCTATCCTTTCGCTTTTACGACATATCCAATGGTGACGTGATGTGCCATAATGGCCAATAAATGCAAACAGTAGCAAATTGAACATTAATTAATCGCCAGCATCAGATAAACAAACAGCTACAAATGTAGCCTCACTTGAAGTTTAAGCCTATAACATATTAACGACTACGCATTAGACAATGCGGCTTTTAGGTTCATGCTTTTCCGTGGCCATGCGATCCTGTGAAAATATAATGGCAATATTCTTGCAAAGCTCCTGTGGCTTTACCCATGAGATACCTCATTTAAACGATTACTCTTGACTAAAATACATCTCATAAGTAAAGACTTATTTATAGACCGCGCATTGCATGCATACCTTTTATCGATACGCTTATGTAAATTTGTGGCTGATATGCACCGTTACTATTCAGAACCAAAATTATACGTGCAACTCTACCGTGGAGATCAGATACAAAATAGGAGGTCGCAGTGCTCGACTGAGAATCGACAGCCAATGGAACAGAGCGATATTATCTGAACTTATATACGGTTTACGCTGTTGGTTACAAATAATTACGTTACCTTAAGTATTGGATACATGGCATTATACAACCAAGTTTCAACGACTAGTGCTGTGCATCATATGTTAGTACATTATCTCAAAATAAATTCTTTATCACGCTGCATTAATCATACGATGATTGTTTTTGGCGCTCAGATTTAATTCGTTGGCATGCGTTATCTGAATGCGGGGCTCGCAGAAATTGAAAAGGTTGTTTTCATTATATTACGCCTTTCTGCCTGCCAGTCTAACGCGGACGACATGTGATTTATCTTGAATCACCTGTAATAAATCCTGGTGGAAATTCGAGAATGTAAGCGCCATTGTACACTTGCAATTGACTGAAAGCGATGTGGCAGAATACTTGGGATATGACTGCGATCAGAATCGGGCACAATGACATAACGACGAATAAATAAGTTAACACTTACTTTCGAAAGAAGTGCATCTTTCAGTTCTGTGAGATGAGTGAATTTATCTGATTCATGGCACATATCAAATTGCGTTATCACGGAGGCATGGAGCGTCAACCATGACTAAGAATAGCCGTTTAGTGAGAAAAATAAATTGGGCTTTTATCTTCTGCTGCCATCTGGGCATCAATGCAAATGCTGCTTTATGACCAAATGCTTGCTGGCCCATTATGAGCATCTATACATGGGTGAAATTGCCTTATCTACTTCTGCCACTGAGACTGGTGAAATGTGTTTAGTTTATATAAGCAAGTGGACTAATGTAATGTTGGCGGTATTCCAACTTGCCCCCTCAGCGGATGCTTTGTGTATGCATTAATATTTCAATTCGTTCGTCAAAGGGTAATCCCAAAGCTTTTGATGTGGTGATATATGTATGATATTGTGCTAACCGTCCATCTGCTCAATTATAGCAGTTAATCGTCTACCAATTCTTCTGTAGCTACTATATCCGTGGTACTTGCTTGGAATTGCATTATCGTAATCCGATGCCAAATGCACATGCTATTCGTCGAAACCCACAATCATCGAGTGTCTTTAACTGTGAACTTCGAGCATTTATTCAATCGCTAACGTGTAACATTTTGTATGAATATAGCAGAGACACTTTACGACCAGTGCTCATTTAACGATGTCGTTGCCGTCGTGACATTCAAACGTCATTAATATGTAGCAATGCAAGGCAACGCAGGAGATGGTGGAAGGCATGAGTTGTGATTGCAACTATGCTCACAATCGGTATATCTGAATTAATTTACGGAACACGATAGAGCTTGTTAGGGTTGACACTCGTAAAACGAAGCATCTAAAGTTCCACTGATTAGATAATGAAACTGCTCAATGGTTTTTCAGCCTCGCGTTGCTTATAATGCAAGGTTTGGGAATCATTCGTACAATATGACAAAGCACGTGGCTAGGTCAGAATTACGAAGCACTAGGTTTTTCAATAGCTTTGGAATGGAATTGTTTATAGGTTTACAATTGTTAAGATTGTCAATTAATTTACTCGACTCTAAAAACTAAATTATTATGTATTTCACCATGAAGTGTTTTAAATAATATTTCGCTCTACTTGTTAAGTAATTGAATATTTGTCGCATATTGCCTATTTATACAACAAAGTGTATCGGTATTCGTACTGAGATTTATCAACGTATCAGTTTGGATCATGGTACAGAATATCGGAATAGCGTTACGTCAACAGGTTTGCCTATCTAGTCACAATCGAAATAAAGTCCACAGTCGTTATGAATGCCTCCATAAAACAAATGTTTTCGGGGCACTAACCCGTTGTAACCAAACCGTGGTTGATATTCATTATTTGGCTGCACAAGCTAATTGAAATGCCTAGCGGAATGATGGGTGGGCAAAATCATTAAACGCTAGGCAATTTCATTCTTCAGCAAATCGGGTATTCCGACTTGAATCAAGGTCGCGAAACAAAACACTTTAGGAAAATATTCTTTAAATATTGGGCTCCGGCAACTGCGAAATGTTCTTTATTTGCATTGGCGAGTGCATATGAATATTGATTTCGTTATGACCTTAGTATTGGGATTTCAGTAAACAGTTTCTTTGAGCTTCTTTACTTTGCTATTGCTCGTTGCAAGAATCAACTGCCCATAACCCTAATATGTGCGAGAGTTGGCGACTGTGCTCATAGTCCTACGTTTGAGCCATATATATTACCTTGATCACCTTTGTATCTACTCTCGTGGCCAATTAATGATGAAGTTGCAACTTTACCGTTATAGTCTTAGTGCCAACGCTAGACGGTAAGTGACTAAAGCGCTTCGTTTTGGGATTCCCAGATTACCATGTTGTCTACGCAGTGAATAATGTCAGGACCATCAGCATATGGAGAATGCCAACTCTGTAACGGTTACAACATTCACGCTGCTGATAACGATCATCAACATTTTGACATCATATCATTGTTTTGTGAACCAAATTAAAACCCGATATGTAAATATCATATAAGCGTACTCGATTCACTATTCAGACTATCCTTGTTCCACTCGATGTCGGACATCAATACGCAAATACGAGAGTAAAGAATTTGCATTTTCGTTTGGAATGCTCTTACAGTAAATAAACAGCACGAGCCAACAACCTATGACATATCTTGCACTGACATTAGCGTATATGGTTACATTTTTCTATGGTCTTTTGTCAGTATTGACAAGACATCAAATACTTGTTTGTGTAAGAGCCCTGACAACCATATCCACATAAATACCCTTCAAGGTAATGTTAATGTGCTGGTGATGGTCACTTGCCGTCAGGTGGCTACGTACTGATGTTGTGGAAGTCTTTAAGAGTAAAAATTGAAATAGTATTACTACGTTAAGCTCAATACTAACATTGCATTGGATAATGACGTTGGCTCTTTCATTAAATTTTGAGTTGCATAAAATAGCTAACAACATGAATCTTGCAACACACTAGCATCGCAAGTTAATCAAAAGCCAACTAAAAGCACACTTAAGGAATATATATTCGGGTTTTATGACCCATTGTGAATATTTTCCAAACGACGAAGAAACTTTATGAAGCGTCCAGTAAACATATACTTAATCTTAAAAGCTAGGAAGCCCAATAATAAGTGTGTGGAATGGACGAGAGGATTAGATGCATATTTCATGCAACCATACGATGGATATTAAATGATATATTGATGTCTTACCAAAATAACGATCGTCATATGGATAGAGTTGATAGAGTTCACCGAAGGAGAAGACGCAAACAAGCACAGTTTACAGCAACAGTATCTTGACTTCATTTCATGAGATAATGTTACGTGCTGTCGGGATATTGTAACAGTAACTGAGCGTAAGTAATCGATCGATTACGTCAAAAGCTTCCCTCAACTTTATCTGATGTAGTGGCACGGCCACCGCTGTTTACTGACTTACTTAAGTTTAACGTGTGTCTTGTTTGCAACAAAGCACGGTTTGCTTTACAAAATTTATTGAATGAGCGGATAATAAGGCTGTGAATGAAACGTCAACAATCAGGTTATATTTCCTTTATAATTGTATATTGTGTCAAAATGACATTGGAATAGATGCAATGACAAGTGTCAATAAGTCAACGTCATAAATCGTCTGTCAGAGAGATTTTAAAACTTCGGACACACATCAAAAATTATAATAGCAAAATAATACAATGCACCGAATATTTTAATATGAATTCTTATGGAATATTCATCCTTTTGACCGAAAGGAACGCCAGGAAGATAGATGATATGGAAAATTCCGAAGCATAGTGAAATTGCTCAACAAGGTCTAAATATCGCATATACGATTCATGTGATCCGCCATGCAATCAAACTCAGCCACTACTTATGTGCTACGCAAACATTCGATCGGCTGTGCTGATCAATATCGATGCTGCTCATGTATATAATAACGACTCAAAGATCAGTTAATTTCCCATCGCACGTAACCTTCGACGAGAATGATTCCTTATAATTCCAGTCGTAAATGAAACACTAAACTACACATCGGTTTCTATACATGCCACCAGTGACACGTTGGACTTAATCATATTTAGAAGTAGATATGACTGCATTAGATAGGAGAACATGGCTAGCTTACTGAATTAATGTTAAACTGATGATATCTTAGCGTTACATCCTCAAGCAAATCGATTGATTATGTTGATACAAAATCACGATTATCACAATGCGCCAGTGCCATATGTTGACGACAAACTTAATGCTGTACATCCTTGTAATTGCGACCGCAAACGTGTGAGATATAAAACCCACTAACGGTTATTTTAACATCACGACAGATGAGATTACTGCTATTTACTCACGTTTTACGAATGTTTCTGATATCTGTGCAATCCGGTGTTGTTTGCCAGTTTTGTGTAATTTTAGCTCCTTAACGGTAATGGTCATGATTAAGATATTTCTTGAGCGACATGTATGGGTGACATTCCTACAATTAGACGGATTGACAGCCCGGATTAAAAACCAGCTGTTCTAGAAACACTTTGATCAACTGCTGTCTACCTACAACCAACCCTTGATCTATTTGATGCTTTATACGATAGGTTATTGATATGTCCGTTGCCATTGTTCATTTCAATTAACTGCAATGAACTAAATTACATTTTCAAGTACCTTTGATTGATCATAGTCTATATCTTTGAGATTTGCTATTGACTTTTTAGTACTTTTATTAATTGCGTTCATCGCTGTATCACGAGCATGCTTGTTTGTGTCGATAATGGTATTACTTCGAAAGAGAGGCATAGCGGTGTTAATTGTGATATATTATATGCATAAACACCGGGGTTGTTACAAAATGCGGATAACATCAAAGCGTATTTTGTCAAATGATTGCGGAGAGTTAGATACAGAGGAAGATGACCACGTTAATATACGATAGGAAAATATATTCGTAAATGTAGCGCGCTCGTTGCGACAAATAAAACAAATACTCGTGAGGCCATTCATCTCATCTCCAAGCGCAATGGTCACTGCTTTCTTGTGTGCTACCTTCTCCACGAAAAAAACAAATAAAGAGAATAAAGTGAAGGGGTATAATTGTACGCCAGATTGCTGTATTTGTGCTCTTATGTGCAGTATCGCGTTCCTTAGTTACCCTGTTGCGTTCGTATATTTATTATAACATGTCTGTCAACAATACAACATAAATCAGCAGAGCGATGAATGAACTACTAAGGCAGGATTCAATGTCAGTCGACCATGGTAAAGGGACTACAAAGTCTAAAAACCACATGCCACATGAAACAAAACCTACACAAAATCGCATGTCTTGACATCAGATAACTCAATTCACAAACAGTTATATTCTATCTCGCAATATCACGAACAGATGTCACGTTTAATGAGATCACACACACTAAGCCAAAATACTTACCTTGTCTAGACTTAGCCTCTTGTGTCATGCAATTTGGTTTACCTTGCTGTTGAGAAGAAATAATCTCAAGCTTCATCCCATGAAGCTTTTCCTCTTCAAGAAAGAGGTCGAATACTTGGCAATAAAGCTCTCGTGAGAAGATGCCCTAAGAAACGATTATCACCTGCACTCTGTGGCAACTTACCCCTACTCCGCTACCGTCAAAGAAGCTCGACCATTACTTGGACTAGGAAATTCATGTAGAAAGTTTTTAATTGAAGCAAATGGTGCTGCTGTTTGTAAGCCTTTGAATGATCTGACAAAGAAGCAAGCAAAATTTCTTTACATGACAGAATGCTAGCGGAAATACAATAAATCGAGGAGTCCCATGTCCTATTAGAATCTTGCATAAGCCATTCATTATCTTCATAGATGCAAGCATATCAACCATTGGTCACTTTGTGGCCGAAGTGGACGGCAACGGAAATAAAAGCCACATCGTGTACGCAAGGAGGGACTTAAGCTAAATTGAACAAAACCATTCTCTTACACATCACCAGCTATTCTCTATGCTGTTCTGGAAGTCATATGTGGAAGGAGTAGGTTCACATTAGAAACCGACCACCAGAGTTTACTGTCTATTTTTAACATCAATCATACGACTTTGATATAGAATACCTAAAGGGATCATTAACTTGGCCGCTGGCACCCTCAGTAGACAGGACTATGACACCACTCGTTGTAGTAATGATGACGTCATCGACGCAAACCCTGACACCAATCACTATTTCACAGGACCTTAAGGTATGCCTAGTTACGAACAGGTCGGCGACAAATGAACAAGCTGCGAGAGAGCAGTATCCCGCCGGCCCCCGATCCAAATACACCAACGGATCACGCAGATCAGCGTCAGGAATAAGCGTGTATCCCAGTGCAAAGACTCATCGCACACTCAGCCATAAAGCAGTAGACATAACAGTCGATGTTATCCGTGACGAGCAAGGCAATTGTTCTGCACCAACATGATGTGATGGCTACAAAATGATCTTCTTTCTTATTCGAGCAAAGAAGCAAAGAAAGTTCTACTGAGAGAAAACGACCATATGGTACTGAACGACCTCTTTTACCAGTTATTCCGACCCATGGCAGAGAATTTCGAGGAACTTTGTAGGACCCCATTCTTCGCCAGCCAAGAAATTAGTGGAATTACATTGAGAAAATCATATGCAACTATGGAATGCCGATATACGTTCTTATAGACTAAGGGTCTGACTTCACAAGTTCACGAATTAAGGAGTTGAGCTCACTTTTCCAGGGAACACAGAAGTTCGCATCAGCCTACAAGCCATCTACTAGTCGAAGTACGTAGATGGCCAATGGTACAACCACAAACCTTCTCCGTACCCTATGCCAAGACAAATTCAATCAATGGGGCAACTACCTGTGTTCAACTGTGTTCAAAGTCAGTCCAACTGTGAACTGAACCATACACATGTCGCCCTTTGAACTGCTGTATAAAAACACATATCGATTTCCTCCGGTTGCAGTGTTAAGATCGGCCGAGAACAACATAGTGGGGATTATCTACAAGACATACTGCACTTACAGTGAGCAGATAGAGACATATCTCTTAAAGCAACCGGAGTTAACAATGCCAAAATAAAAAAAATGGGACAAAATGGCCCGATCAGACCTCCCTAGCCCTGATCTTAGACAACAGAAACCGTTAGCAGGACGGGACTAGCTCTTGAAACAACCTTGGTAAACAAGGCCAATAAAAAAAGAACTGCGGCAGCTATGAAATATCATTCAACGTATATCATGGTAAGCCTTCAGGATCGAAACATTATATTCCGGTTGCTCCATCGTCAATTCTTTGTGAATATTTTTACCCATAACCACAGCCGCACTTGGGTCATTCAAGCCGTTTAGTGAAAACTATACTCACATTTTATTTACATAATTATTTATGTATATCAACTATGTAAGCATCGCCGTGGTGCTATCGTTATACTCTGAATTTGACATAAGCTCCAAGTCCCTCGACTATCAAGAGAGTCTTATGCTAAGTGATTAAGCCCGGTCGCGCCATCAATCTATGACGATACCAATGGGTTTAACGAAAGATACACATGTTTACAGTGCGGTATGGTTAGTTTAGAATGATTTCAGCAGACGCCTTTCCAAAATAAAACGTGAGTTTGTCCTTGCATGTTAGTTGAGTGAAGAGAATTACAAATGAGCATACATTACCTATTTAGTAATGCGAGAAAACTGAAGCTACATAATGCCGCTCATGCCTTCCAAAATTCAAAATTAGCGACAAATCGACAGTAACATCCGACATGGTTCCATCTGAAAAACCTGCAATAATCGCGTATTGTTATATAATTGTCTGATTCCTATTTCATAGCAAGCTAAACATGTCAATCAAGATGCATCAAGGGCTCGTAAATTTAAGTTATATTGCCGAGTTCGATTATCAAGTTACACTAGAGCGCAAGACACAAATGGCTGCACCCTTGTAGTCTACTACAGCCACGGAACACATGCAGATGTTACTTTGAAGAAGCATTAAAAACAACCAATGCATATATAATCCAACGTTGTGGTAAATGTTAGTAATATAGTAGTTTAATATGCCTATATGCTGAGTTTTGCACTTCAAAAGTGGATCGACCTCGGGTTAGGTGTGTATTCATCATCATTCATTATCATTCATTATCATCCGTAATGAATTATTCCTCTTCCGAGGAATGGGCTTGTGTAGGTGACTCTCTCGAACAAGCCCTCTCCAAAAAGAGTGGTTTTTGAGGGTCCGTTGATAATTGTTGCCTTGTAAGTGCCTTGTGTTTGTAGCGGTTTTTACAGCGGGATGCCTTAGCCAACTCTGCGGGAGGTCACTGCCACCGTCCTCAGCAGATATTTAAAATCTCATTCCAGAGATATGTTATTTTAAGTGATCATCTAAGGCTCGAGTATCTAGTCACTTTGCTACACCCTTGGACAGAACCCACAACCTGTAGGTCGAATGGCGAAGCAGTAAGCTACTATGCCACAGAGACCAGTCACCGGGATATTATTCCAATGTTTAGGAATAAGGCGCGATCCAACATTTGTGACCACCATGTACGTTAATTGCGTGTCTATTTATAGAGACAACCCAGTATTGTACGATACTTGGCATCAACTTTTGTAATAATTCCTGAACAAACTGAGCGGGCATATTCCCAATACAAAAAAAGCACTATGCAGCAAGTGGGTCGTGTGGCTGAGTCGGTATAGGTGCACGTAGACGTGCGATGTAACCATATATGAACATTCCTGATGGTAATATTTGCTCTTTGTAAATAAGTGCTAAGCCACAATTATGTGCCGATTGCATTTGAGGTTTGCAGAGATAAAAATGCATTAGCGAGCAAAAATGGGAATTGTCTTATATGCATCGTAAACATAGGGTACTGAATTATCTGTGGCCATTGGCACGATTGCCCACTCACATACAAATACACACGTAAACACAATATGACATATATATACATATATATATATGGATGCACATTGATCGACATATATACAATATATGTCGGGGTTTTGCCTTTGGATGATTTGTGATATGGATACACATGCGTTTCGATCGATGACATAGATATGAGAGCGCCATAAAAAAACCGTCTAATGAACAAATTATGCTGCAAAAATAAATAGTATGCTGCATAAGAATCATTATATATGCTGCAATAACAATGCAATCAAGTACTAAAAGGTCTATCAAAACTCATTATATATTTATATATATTAACATCTTGTGGTATTTTCGATATAAATATATATATATATGCCGCTTTGCGTATATATGGACGCTCGGTAGACAAATTGTCTTGGTTAGAGATATGTCTCTTGGATATCCGATGTAATAGGGTTACTCGTCCAAAATATGCATCTGCTGAGGAACATAGGCCTTGTCAATTGTTTGATCTTTAAACTAGATAATATGTGTTGAAATTCAAATTTATATATTCATGTATAATAAAGCCTGTTAACCAGACTTATTTGACAAGACTCATTTCCTTTAAACATCATTAATGTTAGAATAAAATAGGACTCGTTGCCGTTCATTGTTTAGCTGTTTCTCGCCATCAAAATATTTTAAGATATCAAACAAAATGACAGTTTCCTTTTGAACAGCGCCAGTTATTTTTTCGTGAGAATTTTCAAAATATCCTCTGGAAATTGAAATATACCGCTATGAAAAAAATTGAACCAGAGGACCGAAATTGGCATGTGAATATAAAATAGACACAAGCTTATTAGCACTCATTAACAATTGTAGCATAATTAACATCATTGGTTGCATATTTAATAACGCCACAAATATTTGACGAGGCTTATTCTGATGGGGAAAAAAACAAGGACTCGGAGATTTCTAACTTGATTCATGTGGCCAGATGGTTTGTTTGGTACATAAAAAAATCGTTACATTGTATGGAGTGTCTGCAGCGTGAGGCGATAGCATATTGGGTTCGTTGAGCTTGTGAGTAATCCAGCTTATTCGCGAATACATGATGCATGAAATGATCCCGCCTTGGTTTGAAATATATTCAACGCAAATAGCAATGTATATGCCGGCTCAAGAGACCCATATGCACAGATATGCACATAACAGTCGATGAGATCTGAAAGGGCAAGGACATAAAGCGGCAGTTAATCTATTAGCTTTGGATACGCATAAAAGTGTTATTTGTTTATAGTGTGTTTTTCGCGCAAGTGCATCCGAATGTGGTAAGCCAGATATTTCTCTCTCAATATGTCAACAAATCTGGCTCAGCCGCAAGCAAAAACAGCGGGAAATTTAACAAGCAAGATTAAGTTGTAATTTCTAAATTGTGTTAAGCAAGTCACCTCACCGTTGCTAATTGAAGTGACACACAAATAGTCATTTAAACGATTATATATGCATTGCTATATTTGATTGAGAGATGGGAATTATGCTTGTGAATTGGCAGATATATATAATGTGTCAACGAGGGCCATATTTTGATTTCATTGAATCCATACCTACTTTGCGTATGCTTGTGACGGTTGGATATAACAGCAATATAGCTTTTAAACTATTTCAAACGAGCCGCACCTAGTCAAATATAGTGATTATTCCAGCTGACATCATGTTGGATTGGGGACTGTTACTGGAGAGACAACTTATTCCTAGAAGACGGAACAACAGTCCCAGGTACCGTGGAAGACGACGCTGCGCATGCCGTTAAACATTCACCCGCTGCATTAATCCATGATACGAAGTTGGCTACCTTAAACACAACATTAACCATTAAACACACGCGTGTAAAGTTCCGCTTGGTAAGTACCTCGTTCACCTTTACTAGAACAAAACGTGACCCTGAACCAATATTTGTCAAAATGTTACCCGACTATCAAACAATTACTTGGGTCTTATTTGTAAAGGTGTTATCACGCTCGTCAAATACTTAGGTGAGATTGACATGCGGTGAAGGATCTCTCCATAATTGAAACGCACATGCTCAGTGATGTGGTTGGAAAACTAAGTGAAAATAAATAATTAGGCTCTCTACGCAATTTAATCACAGCCTTGTAGGCTCACCATACAATCGCTTATTTGTCTAGAATCCTACCCCTCCAAATATATTAAGTGACCCTCCTCCATCAAATTGGCATGTTATTGACTTATCCATTTTTTAAGTGCATAATTGCCGACTAGCAATTTGGTTGTCATGTTGTTCCAAAGCTACGCTCTGTTTTGTTCAGCCCATAGAACCTCTCAATCAGATAGAAAAATCTCCCTATCGAAATGCAGCAGCGATTGAGAAATAAATAAAACAACAATTCGCTGCTAATACCCAAATGATTCAAATGCGCACATAATTCAAATTCGCTATTTTTAAATGCCACTGCTAGAGCACCAAGGTGGTATGTGATAGCAACGCATCGATTGTGGTGGAAACCTCAATATTAGGCTGTACTTTGTCTCTAAATTATATTGATTTATATAGTGTTACGCCAAATCTCTCATTTATCAACTCCAACAGCGGTCAATTTGTTTATCAAACTATGGTCATTATCGGTTAAGGGCTAGCAGAACTCAATTATGCAGGTTAATAAGAACAGTAAATACTTTATTTATTCTATCATTTGTGAATAATGTTAATAGTCTTTGAGCTACGTTACGAGATGCGCAGCATGAAGCGAGTTGGACGGTTACTCTGTATTATGATAGTTATTATATATAAAGGTTGTTATACATAAAAAATTATAACGCTATCCTTGATATTTGTTTGAAAGTACAGTGAACCGCTCTGCACGCGTCATTGTTGCAATAAACATAGCGTGACTTGCCTTGGGCGGTGATATATTCACGTGCTATTCAGACTGTTATATACAAACGGTTTATCAGTTCAGCCCTTTCAGCGTCTATGTTGTTATGTGTTATCATTGTAAATGTTTCTCGTCTAACTTATGTGTCCTTACAAATGCACATGATTACATAATAAGCCACGAAAATCAATGTTTTGTTTGAGATTTGTAATTCAGTTTTGATAGTCAGAAAAAAAGTGTTGTCTTTGAGAAGTGGCACTAGAATAAAACAGACTTGTAAGTATTGAATGCCGCAAATAATTTATGCGCTCACCTCATCACCTCACTAGTTTGTAAGATACATCCAAATGAATTCGAATAAACTCGAAATAAGCCCAATAAAAGGGGCTGGTTATGTAGCACGTAATCTGCAGGCGGGTTGCATCGGATTCCATTTGACAGCCACTCAACAGACTGTTTAAATATGTTTTGTCCATAAACGTCAGCACCTATTTGATATTTGCTTCCCTTGTAGATTGAATAACATTTATTTGTCGTACAGAGTCGAACATTCTTTCAATCTTTGTCTACTGTAAATAATCGTCAGAAAACGCAACTCTGATATCAGTCGCTGCGTATATCTGCAAGATGTAGGCTTAATATACTTTTGCCTCAATGTGCGCTCAAAACAATATTTATTTTACCTAGTTCTGTTGCAGGTACATTCCAAAGCATGTCAGTCTGCTTTTTCGAACCACTTATCGTCTTTTGTTTACCTCATTGTAGATGAAAGTGGTATCAAGTGGACGTGTCATGAAGGTTGCGTGCTTCCTCGATCTGTTGTTCTGCAGCACGATTTTACAGTTATTATCACGTACTTCGTTGAATGAGAAACTTTTGGATGCATCATCATCTGCACAACGCTGCTAGGAGTTATTTCACTCCGTACAGCAACTGTGTTTGATATAACGTCTTTTTATGACAGCCTCTGCACTTACCCAAAATATATAGTCGCTGAAAGTTGGTGAGCAATTAATATAAAGCGTGAATTTGCATTTTCATGCCGATTGGCTTATGCTTTGAATATTAATTTTCACCTACATTGAATGTTCAATGGTATGTGTTAAAACATAAATGTAATTATTTGTAGTGCTGTTTGGAGAACAAAAGCAATAAAGAAAAAGGGCACTGTTGGTTTACTTTCTATAACGCAAGGGAACCATCTGAATTATATTGCTGCCCGCGATTAATGCACGTTCATACCTGTGTAAACATGCTATATTAACCATAATGCTGACTGTTATATGCAACCCGTTCACATGATTGAGACGTTGCTCAATAAGTAGCAATCGCCAACTGCATATGTTGATATTCGAATGCGCTTATCTATAAAGTAAACATATAGCAAATAAAAAAGTTTTCCAGCACCACAATATCCGGTCTCACATAGTCCCCAAAGGCTACAAACAGGCTGACCACTTTATGGTTTGCAACTCATTATTACGACAACATCGAAAAGCTTGGACTACCTATGCCAGTCCGATATTAATTTGGCTTGCTTTGTGTCCGTGTAGTATATTTGCTAGTGACCCATAACCACTGCGCTTTATTGCTCAACGCATTTAAAATTATCACTGCGCTAAACGGTTGATTGACGGTCATAATTTATCAGGGAATTGCTATAATTTGTGGTCTTCATTGCTTTTAGTTGGCCATAGATCCAGTAGCTCTAGCCGATATAGATTCAGTAGCTCAAGCCGACGCAGATCCAGCAGCTCTAAGCGACGTAGATCCGTCCGATCTAACCGACGTAGATCCAGCAGCTCTAGCCGACGTAGATCCAGCAGCCTTAGCCGACGTAGATCAATTTTGTTCACTAACTAACATTCCGTAAATGTGACGTTATCAGCCTGAAATCAGATATATAATACCAAACAGCAATCTCATAAGTTAGTGTCCATAATATAATTGCTGCGATTTATCGAACGTGCATTATTATATCGAACTTTAATTTGTAAATAACAATTTAGCTACTTACTCTTTATGACATACCAAGACCAGCGTGAATATAATTTTGCCTGCCTGCGTAAAAATCAATGACCTGCGCATATGTGCATGTCGTTAGGTTCATCCAGCAAGCATTAATATCTTGTGAGGTTTGTGGAACATTATCAAGTTAGACCTCCTTTATACGATCGTATGACATTCTATGCGGATGCCAATGTATTACACGAATGGCATGTAATCGTATTAAATAGACCTTTGATAATAAGCTATAATCGTCCGTGATCATTAGTACTTCTGATGTGTACCTAATGGTCCAAAGGATTCTGACAGCTACAGTAGGCTTAAATGTTTTACGGCGGGCGCAGCGTGAATACATCTGGGGGTGGACAGGTACAATAGTTCCCTGCATTTCCTATTCAATGAAACGTGCAATCATAGCAACCAAGATTATATTGGATATTTGGAACACAGACAAATTACTATTGTCGTAGTCTGGTTAGTCAAGGTCCCCTATCCCCCGGCTGCGGGCCCTGTTTACATGTTAATGATAATCAATAGTGCGCGCCAATAGAGCGAAAAGCAGACTATAAAGCGGTATATAACATACCAAATTACAATTAAGTCAATCGGATATATATAAACCGAAAGAACTCGTATAAGTTGGGGAAGGATGCACACCGTTCCATTGAGGCCCCGATTATTCGATTGTGACAGTATGCGTCGTGTTAGTCGCAATGATATCGTCAGTCTGATCAAACCATGCGTACTGTAGCACTGGCATGCTAGATATTGCAACATCTGCAGACAAACATATATATATACATAATACGTACGACCGTTGGGAGACTGATAGAGGGAAAGACCGTTGGAATATAACTTGTCGCTGTGCCATAAACAAGTGGTGGGAGAGAAAATAGACTTACTATATCTGCGTGCATGGCTTAAATCAGAGAGAAAACACGAAATAGCCTGCTCCCAGCCACATGCATAAGCAACTTGCAACGTTCAACATTAATTATCAGAACATTCCAATGCATCAGATCTAGGGCCTCCGGGCGATTTCTTGTTGGCGCTGTACGACAATGATGTTTTATATAACTCTCTGTAACAGGAAAAGGGAAGAAGTGACATGGCGCCAATCATGAGCCAAGCAGCATTCCTCAATGCTGCACCGAGTTACACAAATCTGTATGTTCATCGTCAAATGTTCTTATATTTTTAATCGTTTATGAGGTGATTATGATGCTTGCAATCTAATCACTGCTACATTTAATAAGATGAATATTTTATGTATTGTTCCTAAACGTGAATTTTGCGTATACAGGTATATCTTGCGTAATCATGTAAGGTAAGTTTCACTGAAGCTCATATATACGAAAGATTTCGTGTGCAAACGGTACATTGTGGTATTTCTCATTCGATAGTAATGATACTGGTAAAAGTTGGGTATTAGGTCACTTAATCTTATTCGAACATTTTTCGATTCGGCGCTAATCAGATACGCGTGAATGTCTATTGGGGCAACCTGTTATCTATGACGTCACATACAGGCAATGGGTATCACATAAGCACACAATACAGTACTGACCACATATTCTAGCTATGAGATAAAGAATATTTGAATGCAAATAGCCATATATCGAATTTATAACATCTCGAAGTCGCTACGCAACGGACGGGCTGATCTAAATATAATGTCTTCAGTAAAACCTATAAGCTTGTAGCATATAATTCCTGATGATTATCAATTACCTAAAGTTCCCTTAAAAGCGGCGCGAGGTATTAACTTAAATGCAGCAGCACGATAGAAGGGATCCATCGAATCAAAGGTTTAAACAAGTATGGTATGTCTAATCCCCAGCTATGACGCCGTCTATAGAACGTCTTAAGCCAGCCGAAATGATATTTAATACTTAGTTAGCCAATGTTTGTTGCACATTGGACTTGGCGGATACTCCAACGGAAATGAGGTCAGATGGACATTAAATAACACGATTTTTTCTCCATTATGCACTAATGTAAAACTTTGCGAGTGTCCATACAAAGATAAAAAGAAATTAACATTATTTAAGTTAATCTTTCTTAGCTCACGGAAATTCTTAATGTTCAAACGCTGTCTCGTTTTTCTGCATTTACTTTGATTGCAGACAGAGGCACTTAGTCTGTTATGTATCCATTTTATCTTCTTCATGTCGCCTCATTCCATGAAGGCACAAAGAACTCAATATCATTGTTTTTATAACATGACTTTGTCATATGGTCCCTCGCCGCTTTAAATTTGCAGACAATTGGGTATAGCGGCTGCAAAGCAAAAACATGCGAGGATGAGAGTAACTCCTGAGCAGGAAATACGATAGTGCAGATATTAAAATGTGTGTATATAAAAACATAAAACACTTTAACAGATGCATAAATATATATATATATATATATATATATATATATATATATATATATATATATATATATATATATATATATATATATATATATATATATATATATATACATATATATATATTATAGATATATATATATATAAATATATATATGGCAACATACATATATATATATATATATATATATATATATATATATATATATATATATATATATATATATATATTTATACATACACATATAATACACACACAGTATATATATATATATATATATATATATATATATATATATATATATATATATATATATATATATATATATATATATATATATATATATATATATATAT
>CM067348.1:45364384-45401884 GCA_034190875.2 Urechis unicinctus | reverse complement strand
AAGGGTTATGCCAAGTTAATTCAAGGATATATCAAAGATTTTGACAACCAGTTATCCTCTTGTCAACCTTTAATGTCTATAGTTATTGCCAATTACCTAAAAGTCAATGACACCCGTCAATTACTCAGGATCCGTACCTACGGCCTATGGTCCAACCCACTGTTTATGATGCTCAGATGTACAAAGCCAAAGTAAATGTCACTGATTTAGGCACGTTACTACGCCGATAGCCTATATATCTTCTTTAAGAGTCAATCGACATAATGTTGACAATGGCAAAATGGTATTGTTTTCTCAATAATAATTTAGGTATCTTGATTATGTTATGCCAGAGTTGTATGCGGCGCATATGGAAACACAATTTTAGACAATAGTGATTGCTTCGCACATATGCAGATATATTCCAGTTACCCCGTAATTTTTACCTTGATAAGTAAAGTAGAAATTTCTGTCGATTCGCTGCAAGTGATAATTTTTAAATATGCCTTCGGGGTAAATTGTGCAGTGTGTTGCTGACACGTAGGCGGCAACTCTGTTCTATGATGTAGCAGTGGGATCCGAAAAGTTTACGCGTCTCATTGGAAAATGCGTCATTACGTGTACGGCATGCTTAGTTGAGATTAATTCAAGTTGACGTCTCTCCGAATTAGTAATACGTTTGACCCATTAAGTTGACTCGCCGAAGAGAATACCAAATGAGCGCATATGCCCCCACCATTAACGTCAGGATTTATTTAGAGCAGGAAATAGACTGTTATTAATGAAATAATTAAATATCAAGCCTCTTAAGTCTCCTACAGCCGTACTAAAGTAATGAAGCAATAAATTGATATGCGGCAAAAGCTCAAATCGCAACCCCCCTTCCCTCCTCCCAGGTACATTGACCCGGTTCGGGTGCCACAAACATGCGAAACTTGGATTAAATCCATCGTGTAGTAAAAATAATTGTACTTGGCATGTTTGTATGCCAGTATAATATGAGTGTAGATAATAAGGTTCTTATAACTGTCACTTGTCTGAGAAGTCGCCAGACTCGCACAACATATCGGACATATCGAGTATTTAAAGCTTTGTTGGTTATATTAATAACCTCGGTAATCAACCAACAATAAACCGCATCGAACAAACTGCATAAACAATAATGTTGTTTTGACAAATATATATTGTAGCTTATTCTTGAATCACACTCCTCTGTTTGGATAATCAGTCAATTTGTTATTTAAATCATAGTCGCCGTTGCCTTGATGGCATTATGCATTATATTTATTGGTGAGTCATTCATCATTCGTTGGCAATATATTCACAACGCAGACTCACGTCTTTGATGACATCAATGTTTCTGCGCGCATATCGGAATCTCAAGGAACTTTTCTCAAATAGGTATTGTAATATGATGAGCTTGCTTCTCTCTGTAGCAACAGAATATATGCCAGCCCATAAGTGAAGAAGTCATTTTACCATATGTAACTAACGATATAGCTTGCGATATGTTGCCATAGGATAGATAAATTAACGTTTAATATGGTTGTCTGGGTCTATCGAATAAAAATAATAGTACGTCAGTGATACAGGTGTCGCCGACCAGCAAACAGAAATTGCTGCGCGAACATTCCAATAGTGTGCGTACTCAGGATGTGCTCATGTGATTGATCCATATATTTGATGATGAAAGTAGAATGATTGCAGAAAGGGATAACTTCATTGAACCCGGTTAATGGGGTAATATATGTAAAGTGAGCATTCCTTACCGTGTTGCTGAGTAAGTGGTCCCAATAAAATGAAGTATCAGCCAAATCAGCGCTTATGGTCGACTTACAAAATGGCGGAATATTGAAAGTAAATCGCTTAATCCAAATACACATAGCGACAAACCAAAAGACCGGTGCAGTAAAATGGCAAGGTGGTGCATGCTCCACGAGATGCTGATATTATGCAAGCAGCTCTGCTGTAGTTATGTGATACGGTGTCCAGTTGATTGCATAGCTCATACAAGATGAAGGCCACGTGATGAAGAGTCGGCAGATATCGATTAGCCGAATACATTCATAGGCACTCCCAGTTGTCAATGATCAATCTAGACATATGTTGCAGACTTATGTATGCGTGCATTGACGGTTTCAAAACCTACATACTGCTATATACTACCTTCTTGACTTCGTAAATTCACATAGAGCATCGATACGACAAATGAATCGCATTGGCTTAACATGATGTACATATATTGCTGCAAAGCGCTCGGTTGAAATGGAGATTCCCGCTTATGTGAGCCTGTGTGTAATGTCTGATCGATTTTAGTGAATGCATTATGTACACAGTATTGGGGTGCCGCTTGTGATATCGCAACGAAAGTGAAAGTGACATTCACGGCCATTATGTGTTGTATTTGCTATGTCGCATTATTAATTTTCCTTGATGTAATTCTGTTGCTTCTGACATCTTCTGGTGCGCTTGACGGTTTATTTCAACTTCGGGACATGAAGCTTTGTTTATGACTAGCACTGTGCATTCGAAAGGAACCGACAAATTCGTTCAACTAAAACAGGCTATAAAATTGCACGTTCTGACCATTAATATGGTCAAGTGGTTGTTATCCCCCTCATTAATCATCGGATCTGCAACCCCAGGACATTGTTTGTTAGGCGCATACAGCATAGCGGCGGACTCTGTGCACTTCATAACAGTAACATGTGGAAGCAGTAATTAGCTTTCGACCATAACTTTTAAACACCAATAGGAGTGGTGATTAGTCCTAATGGTTGTAATTGGAATATGATCAATATATATAATTGTAGGGGTCATTTGTTCACTGTGTATTTATGAAATGCGTCAATAAACTGTTAGGTAAGGGCAACATATGACCATGCCTTTTTTTGTTGGACTATACAATGTTAGTATTCACGTCTTCGCATCTATATTTTAAGGTGGATGATCCGTCTCAATAAGTGTTTTCGTTTGCTGAAGCCAAAGCAGCGACGCATATAAGCGTTAACTCCGGTCACTACCGTTGCAGCTTTCCCCAGTATGGCTGTTAAGAACTTGTCCAATAATTCCATTAACATTGGATCGAAAAACGATATGACAGTTGCTGCTGCTGACACTTAAGATGCAATTGTTTTGACCGATTTCTTGCACCTCCGTCATATTTAACATACTGCTTTCTTAACATGATAATGATTATCACTAACGAAAGCTAGATTTAGTGTACATATTTGATGATCAACCTGACACTTTCCTGAACATGACTGTTATGGCAAATAAAACAAGAATACCAAGTGGGTTTATCAAATGGCAAGGTTATGTATTGTAGTTCACGCGTCACTGTGTAATCTCAACTTTCTCGTAACTTTAATGTTAGCTTTTTTAAGTTGAAGAGGTAATTAACCTTATGAAAATACTGTTTTGTTTACAAGCTTAATAGCATGTCTATGACGGAAGAAACATTGATGGCGGTCATTTAGATCGTAATCGTATTTAATGGAATTATCTTAAGTAAGGTAATCTTGGATTATTCTGCGGCGTAAATTTTCATTAAGTTTTCTACTTTTCAAAAAGGCGATGTCTGTGATAGTCGACTATGAAATGATTTGAAATATGACAGTTGCTGATGCAGACAATGAAGTTAGCCGTCTCTTGACCGATATTCAACTGCAGGAAGCTGGGATATATAATATGGTCTACAAAATGGCATAGGCTGTCTGGCAGGCATACTGACCCCACAAACTCTTAGAAAATACATTACTCCATCGGCACATCGCAAGTAAGCTACGCTGTCGGATGCTCCATGGATATCGAGGTGACTGCAAAGATAGTAATGCATTTGAAAACCTTGGGCCGAATAAGTGCCGAATTAAAATGTCCTCAATTTGTCAGCGCAGAGTAATAAATGCGCACTCTCAATAGTCACCCGCGATTATTGAGGTACATAATAATTGCTCATTCTTTGAACCCGAAAACGGGATAGTAACTGAAAAACATGTTTGTTTTAAGAAGACACGTGTACAGCAAACTGGGAAAAAGTCCAATATGGCAACACTAAAGAGATGCGGGTTGACAGTGCAGAAAGTAATGTAGATGCGATGATTACTTTTTTCCGATAGCGACAAGATTATATTGCGAGGTCGAGCAATAGAAGCGAGCATTAATAATCGCAAAAGAATATTAGGTGTTTGAAGCTGTTTTAGACTAAATGTGTAATGGGTAGTTAGGACTTGCCAATACCGCTGCAGACCGAAGTTTAGAGAATACCCAGCCCAGTATCGTCAAAGCAATAAAGCCAAATAAATGTCCAGTTACGAAAAAACGGAGGTAAATTACGTGACAGCTAAGCTTGCGGCGTCCATATATAGTGCGAAATTCGGGCAAGAGCCGACTGCCCGATAACCCTTAAACATCTTTATCATACCTTATTGTTCATTAGTTTAGACCGCTACATCGGTAAATGGATGTCCATATAATGGTGATATTTGTGCTGCGAAGTTTTCTACTGCTTTAATGAGCTACAATAACACAGTGCACTATTTGTTCACTTCTCCTATGACTCCATAAATATAGATGCTTGGTGATGTGCAGTACCCCAAGCTGAATGTAACTTTCTCTCACCATTTACCAGATGTCCAGCATGCTTAGTGATATCAATGATATTGTAGGCATTCCAGAGATGATCACAAGGGGCAAAGGCTGCAGGTTGACGTTCTGTTAAACTGCTATCACGTTAAAAAATACACTCAGGCGCAGAAATGCATACTTAACTGCTATTAAATCATCGTTGTATATGTATAATGCAAATTATGCCTATATCAGCAGCTATATTAGGACCAATTATTGTCGCCTCAACCTCGATAGAGCATAGTTACAACTGACGCGGATTGAAGTAACAAAGCGATTATCGTGACGGTTACTAAAATCTAATACATATTCTTTTTGTTGATCAGCTTAATTGTACGATATCTGATTCTATCATGCTGCCATAAATGAACCATAGACCACATCATTACATCATGAGATATGTTTGAATATGTGCCGAATGCCCATTATCATGGACGGATTCATATGCGTGTGTTGGAAGTGTTTCTGATGTTCCTGATGGGACATGCAGTAAAAATAAAATATAATTGATAAACATAACGAATACTACAATCTATTGCGACAAACATATATATCAATGTTTGCAATATAAACGGAACAAGGTTCAATCCTGAAGATAATATTACGCTACAGAACGAGAATATCAAGCCAAAAGTCAGGACACAATTGTACGTGTAGCTGTTCACAATAGCTCAGGGATGTTTGACACACGTTATTCCATTAACGTCTCATTCCACGTTAGTTGTATATCGAATATAATGGCCGATAATCACCTGCGGAAATATCAGTGGTTGTTTTTCCTTGCCTTGCATCGTCATAACGGACTGGGGTTTTTATAGGGTAAAGGGTAAAGCTGCTTTGTAACTTGTCAGATATGATTCGCGAGATGCACCAAATCAATATTGGCAATGACTGGCAATCCGCTTAAGCGTCATTTAATAATCTCTCATCCTTCATGCTTGGTGAACGATATATAAGCTCGCAATAGCCGCCATTATGCAACGCCACTGCCTCTCTTTATGATAGTTCCACCACTAGAATGTTAACTAATTGCCTTACCTATCAACCCCTGTTTACACTTCGATATTGTTTTTTTACTGCGTTGCAAATCTTGTGCAGTCTCTCAAACGTGCCTTTTTTTCAAAATTGTTGACATAACAGAAACAACCAGTTTAGTGTTGTGATTGAGCAACAATAATATGTTTGTATCCCCTGCATAAAACGCTTCAAGGTAGTCGATTGAGTTCAACATATTCACAAACATGCTAACCTTATGTGTAATTGCTATAAAACAACGAAACTCAAAACGTCATTGCCTTCAAATTACGTTAATTCATCAGAAAGAAATGCATGCGCCGACAAAGGTTTTGCCTAGCAAATCGCTTAGAAGGGACCATGAGAGTGGAGGATATAATAAAGTTGACATAATATCGACAACTACCAGAGCAGGTCGCCGATTTACCGCAGTGTTCGGCACGTGGCTTATCTTTAACATTGCGCAATTGTTTATGATTGTAATCGCATTAAGGTTATCTTTACAGTGCCACAACTGCCTCACTTTTTGCTAATCCTAACACCATGTACGTAGTGCTTTCTAATGTAATCCGTGATTCAGACAATCATTTTGCAATGCTACACAGGGCTAGTTAGACATGGAACATTTGTCACTGTCTCGATCCCTCTTTCGGAAAGACTTGGGAACTGCATTGTAGAGGTCCGGCAAATACCAGACATGTTAGGTAGTTTACGAGGAAAACGGAACAGTTGGCATTTGGCCACATCAATCAACGAACAAGAGGCCATCGAAACTACAATATCAGATGATGAAAACTGCTTTCATACTAGGGCCGTATGCTTAACCAATCTTAAGTGTGCAAAATGTTTGAGTTGGCAAGCTGAGTATGTATAACGAATACCAAGCCTCCCAGTAATCTCAACTCAGAGTCAGCCAGGAAGCTGCCTAAAGTTAGCTGGCTCATAAATTAATAATGGCTGTCAAACAATGATATATCCATGAAAATACCTGCACAGATGTCTACAAAAGCATCCATGTTTTTAAAATGAACAAAAACACAATCAGTCATTTATTAGCCAACACATTTCGTATCGAAACATTCACATACATTACGCCCAATTTGTTTTGTTAACAAAACTACGAGTCGGTACATTCGTTACGCGCAATAGGGTCGCTTTGGGCGGGCTATTGTTTCCAAGTAATTATATATTCTTTGTGTAAATTGGGAGTGGTTTTTGGGATGAGAGGATGGGGATCTGCGAATGAGTTAAATGATTATGCACGATAGGTCATTTAACCACACTTCGGAAGTCAGAAAAACGTCACCAGGATTAACATGTTATATTACTGGGTTTATGGAAATTATTATTCCATTAATTAGTGCGTATCGAGTCGATAGAGTTCACTGAAGGAGAAGACGCAGTAAAAATATTTTTTACAATCAATGCAAAAAAGCAAAATTCACAGCAACAAAATCTTGACTTCATTTCGTGAGATAAGGTTACGTGCTGTCGGGATTTGGATTGAAAAATGTTTTCATAACTGAGCGTAATCGTTCGATGACATCAAAAGTCTCCCTCAGCACTATCAAAAACAAACATTGCAAATATCATGCTGCATACTATGTCTCTTGCATAATACGTAAGCGTTTGCAGCGCGTGGCTATTGCGACATATGCGTGATAAAACTCTCCTTCCAATCAGAGTCGAATTGCAACCATCGCAAATACTTACCTATAACATATTAATCATAAAAGTTAGGTCACATCGAATCATCCAATTCGGGTGTCTAAAGGTATGTTATTATTGAGCTCAAATTACAAAACTTAACCAAAATATATCATCGTTAGTCCTCATATCGACCACAATGTGGCGGTTCCAGCCAACGTTCTTCGCATATCGAATATAAGCACTGCTTATTTTTGTTGACGTCCGATTTAGCCGCACAGCTGCCGCTTATCACTTTTAACTTAAGTCATATTTGGAAGAAGACCTGACTGCATTAAATCAGAGTACATGTCTAGCTTACAGAATTATTGTTAAACTTATGATATCTTAGCGGTATATCCTCAAGCAAATCAATTGATTATGTTGATACAAAAACACGATTATCACAATGCGCCAGTGACATATTCTGAAGACAAATGCTGTACCTGCTAGAAATTGCGACCGCAAACGTGTGAGATATAAAACTCACGAACGGTTATTTCAACATCACGATGGATGAGATTGCTGCTATTAACTCTCATATCTGTGAAACTCGATAGAGGTCATGATTTAGATATTTCTTGAGCGACATTAGAGCATGTATGGGTGACATTAAATGTGCGATAACTTACTTCTCAGCAACGATAATCATAAGTGTTTAAAGCGTATCATCCTTTCCTTTCGTTTATATGCCCAAATATATGCGAATGTTTTAGTTGGAATCCACAATGAAGCCGATGTATCCAATTGGTGATGTTGGACAACATTGCAGCATCTATGTTGACTCACACTCGTATCATTTTTGAGAGATGTATCGAAAGTGCATTATTCGTCGCACTGGTCATAATCATCAACTGAGTAGAACACAACAAATAAAACATCATGAAGCGACCGCAACTTTTAACAAAAGATACTATCAAAACAGCGCACTTTTTTCTTTGTTCAATCTTCTATTTTTATGCTGCCTCCATATCTTACAGACCAATGACCTTGAAAATTACAATCGCGAGGCAAAGATACTGAAGATTATCACATAAAAATGGAAATGCATTAGAGAGCACCCCTGCAAAGTGCATTCATTAAAAAGAATGCATTATTGTAAAAAAAACCTAATGGCGAATACATTTATGGCCGTCGGACAATTTGCAATGTTTTTATCGTGCACAGCTATCTAGCCTTATAAGACCGATAAAGTTGGCCACTCATAACTCATCGTAGCAATAAGCAAACAATTAGCAGTATTGGTAGTTTTGCATGGATTATATTTACAATTTACGGCAATAAATTGCTGTTTGCTGCGAGCTTTTTTACTTTTGTTCACCTTTACAAATACATCCACGCCCATTGTGCATGAAGTATATGTAGGGCATTTCAGGTTTTCGCTGGCTACTAAATGAGCTTTTTCATCCTCCATTTACACCAATTACCAACTCCGCGCATAGGTGCACCGACGAAGTAGCTGTTTACTCGTCCGATAGAGCAATGTGTCAAATGAATAAAACTTCTCAGGAATATGAGGACTAGTAGTTAATACAAATGCCACCTGCCATTTACGCAAATCTCGCTGTCCTTACCTTTATTCAAGGCTAATTGTATGCCCGTCCGATAGAACCCTATTTTGCAAGGGTCTCCTTAGGATTGATTGCAAGTTGATTGAGAGCAAGTCATTTGGAAGGCTATGTCATTAACAACAGATTTGGATTGCATAGTCGCGGAAAGTTCCGATTGATTTGCTCAGCATGGTTGCACGCGTGATGCTGGTGCCGGTTCTTTATTCCGAGGCTGCAAGTAAGGCCGAATAGAGGTAGACAATAGCATAAGTAAAGATAACGTATGTATCAGAATAGTCTTTATTGCAATAGCAGGCATCATATGCTATTCGTACTTGCCATCAGGTAGAGATGCAGAGAATATCTAGCATAGCAGATGAGTGCATACGGTCATACAATAGTATGTATCTACGCTAAAAGAACTCATTCAAGCCCGACAAAATATGTCAACAAGCGACCTGTGTAGAGCATACTCATGCCATAACGCATACATTAAAAGCTCAATGAGCTATCAGAATGATTATTGGGCGAGGACGCCTTGGCCGATGAAAACGCTATATTTCTTCGTCATACGCCGATATGCCTCACTACACAAATGTGATGACCGATATCGAAGTGGCAGATGTCATGCTGCATTTTCAAATACTATAGTTAAAACGGTTTAGATGTTGGTTATCTTCTTAGAGAGCCCATAACCCTATTTAATTATAAATCCGCAGACGGAGTTTCTATTTGCGTAGGAAGCATCTGCAAAAACCAATATATCGTGTTGCAGAAATTCGACGATCATCAAGCGATAATTAGCATATTGATGTATCATCCAAAATCGCTGTCTAATATCCGGACAGCGTGAAGAAAAAAACCTTACAGCATATATTTAAATGTGTATATATATATATATATATATATATATATATTTAATTATATATATATATATTTACACATATATACATATATATATATGTATATATATATATATCATATATATATATATATATATATATATATATATATATCTATATATATATATATCTCTATATATATATATATATATCTATCTCTCTATCTATATATATATATATATATATATATATATATCTATATATATATATATATATATTACTGGCTCAATACACCGAATTCATGCAAAGAGCATGCACTCAATGCATCAGTCTGTGCTTAGCCCATTAGCAAACTTGCAGTTAACTCATGTCCCACGGCATGCTCTGCAAGTGATATATGAACTGCATCGTCCACTTGCTATAAGCTTGTTGACTGGTGCACTCGAGTGCTTAGCGCATGGGCCCCGCATTTGCCTGACCCATCATTACTCGACGCAATCAAATACATAGAGGCGCATATGGTGTAATCCGCGGAATTGGACATCCCTGACAGTCCCACCGGAACCGAAGACATCAATAACGATAGTTTGCATGATATTGATGGTCTACTCATAAGACTCGTTAATCACCATCTTACAAATGCACATGTTCTTCCGGTATGATTTTAAACAAGGCTCAGCCTTCTTAAACAAATCTGTCATTCAAATATCGATCAGCAGCGCGATGAATGAACTACTAAGGCAGGATTCAATGTCAGTCGACCATGGTAAAGGGACTACAAAGTCTAAAAACCACATGCCACATGAAACAAAACCTACACAATATCGCATGTCTTGACTTCAGATAACTCAATTCATAAACAGCTATCTTCTATCTCCCAATATCACGAACAGATGTCACGTTTAATGAGATCACACTAAGCCAAAATACTTTCCTTGTCTAGACTTAGCCTCTTGTGTCGTGCAATTTGGTTTACCTTGCTGTTGAGAAGAAATAATCTCAAGCTTCATCCCATGAAGCTTTTCCTCTTCAAGAAAGAGGTCGAATACTTGGCATTAAAGCTCTCACGAGAAGGTACCCTATGAAACGATAATCACCTGCACTCTGTGGCAACTTACACCTACCCCACTACCGCCAAAGAAGCTCGACCATTACTTGGGCTAGGGATTTATGTAGAAAGTTTTTAATGGAAGAAAATGGTGCTGCTGTTTGTAAGCCTTTGAATGATCTGACAAAGAAGCAAGCAAAATTTCTTTAGATGACAGAATGCTATTGGAAATGCAATCAATCGAGGAGTCCCACGTCCTGTTAGAATCTCGCATAAGCCATTCATTATCTTCATAGATGCAAGCATATCCGCCATTGGTCACTTCCTGGCCGAAATGGACGGATACGGAAATGAAAGTCACATCGTGTACGCAAGGAGAGACTTAAGTTAACAGAACTATTCAATTACCCACCATGATTGGCTAGCATAGCTATTCTCTATGCCGTGCTGGAAGTCATATGTGGAAGGAAGTAGGTTCAAATTAGTAACGAACGACAAGGGTTTATTGTCAATTCTAAACATCAATCGGAGAGCATTAAAACAAATTCGTTGGGCCTAAGTACTGCAATCATGCGACTTTAATATAGAATACCATAAGGGATCACTTAATTTGGCCGCTGACACCCTCAGTAGACAGGACTATGACACCACCCGTTGTAGTAACGATGACGTCAACGATGAGACTCCCATCACTATTTCAATAGTGCGCGTCAGCGGAGCGAGAAACGTAGGGGATCCCATGGAAGCCTTGACACAGACTAGTAAGTGGTTTATAACATATCAAATTACAATTAAGTCCATCGGATGTATATAATCAAGAAGAGCGCGTACAAGTTGGTGTAGCATACACACCGTTCCATGGAGGCACCGATTTTTCGATTGTTACAGTATGCGTCGTGTTTGTCGCAATGATATCGTCAGTCTGATCGAACCATGCGTACTGTAGCACTTGAATGCTAAATATTGCAACATCTGCAGAAAAACATATATATATATAAAATACGTAACGACCGTTAGGAGACTGATGGAGGGAAAAGTCCGTTGGAAGGCTAGTTGATTTAGTCTATAAAGAAGATGGATAAATATATACATATATATATATATATATATATATATATATATATAGATATATATATATATATATATATATATATATATATATATATATATATATATATATATATGTATATGCATATATTTATATATATATATAAGTATATATATATAAAAAATATATATATGAATATATACATATATATATCTATATATATATACATGTGTATATCCATGTATATATATATTTATATATAGATATCTCTCTTTATCTCTAGATATATTATATATCTATATATCCCTATATAGATATATATAATCTCTCTATCTCTCTCTCTCTCTCTATCTATCTCTATCTCTCTCTATCTCTCTATATATCTCTCTATATCTATATATCTATATATATATATATATATATATATACACATGATAGATTAACGCATTCCTCATCGTTCATATCTTGACCGAGGTAATTAATAGTTTGACAGAAGAAAAGGGTGACCATTAACTCAATGTGCCAATAAAGTGGTGGGCAAAATTACTTACTTTATCTTAGTGCATGGCTTAAATCAGTCAAACATGAGCCACATGCATAAGCAACTTGCAACATTCAGCATTAATTATCAAAATATTCCAATGCATCAGATCTAAGGCCTCAGGGCGATTTCTTGTTGGCGCTGTACGACAATAATTTATTATATAACTCGCGTTAACTGCCTCCCTGCAACAGCAAAAGAGAAGAAGTAACATGGCGCCAATCATGAGCCAAACAGCATTACTCAACTTTGCACCGAGTTACACAAATCTGTATGTTCATTGTCAAACGTTCTTATATTTTTAATCGTTTATGAGGTGGTTATGATGCAAGCATACTGTTCCAAATCTAATCACTGCTACATTTAATAAGATGAATATTCTATGTATTGTTCATAAACGTGCAATTTTCGTATGCAGGTATATCTTGCGTAATCATGTAAGGTAAGTTTCACTGAAGCTCATACATACGCGAGCTTTCGTGTAAAAACTATACATTGTGGTATTTCTCGCTCGATAGTAATGATACTGGTACAAATTGGGTATTAGGTCATTTAATCTTGTTCGAACTACATTCCAATGCAAAAGGCTATTTAAGATACGCGTGTATGTCTATTAGGGCAACCTGTTATCCATGACATCACATACACGCAATGGGTATCACATAAGCACACAATGCAGTATTGACCATATGTTCTAGCAACGAGAAAAAGAATATTTGAGTGCAAAAAGCCAAAAAACTTATGGATATCAAATCTATAAATGCTCGAAGTCGCTACGCAACGAACGGACTGACCTAAATATAATATCTTCAGTAAAACCTAGAACGTTGCAGCGTACAATTCCTGATGATGGTCAACAATCTCAAGCTCCCTTAAAAGAGGCGCGAGATATTAACGTAAATGAAGCAACACGATAAATGGGATCCGTTGAATCAAAGGTTTTAACAAGTATAGTATGTCTAATCCCAACCTATGACACTGTCTATAGAACGTCTAAGGGCAATCGGAATGATATTTAATACATAGTTTGCCATTGTTTGTTGCACAATGACTTGGCGGATAGTCTAACGGGTCTGAGATAAGATGCACATTTATAGTTCGGATTAAATTCACACGATTTTTCACCACTATGCACTAATGTAATACTTTGCGAGTGTCTATACAAAGATATGTATATATATATATATATACATATAAATACACACACATAAATATATGTATATATATATATATATATATATATATATAAATATATATATATACATATATAAATATATATATATATATATATAAATATATAAATATATATATATATATCTATATATATATATATATATATATATATATATATATATATATATATATATATATATATATATATACACATATATATAGTGACGATTACGTCTATTCGTGGACTCCATCCATTCGTGGACAAGTTTTTATAATGCCTTTGTGCTATAAGTAATTATCAATTATTTATTCGGCATATTTTAATTGATACAATGAAATAGTTATATGCGAATAAATATCCTTTTATCACTTTCTATTCCTGGTATATACTTATAGTACTCGAAAGATCGTCCACGAAAGGTCAAGGCACTAATTTATACGTATAAATCCAACCTTTTGTGCCCTTATATATTTTCTAATATATATATATATTTATAGATTTATATATATATATATATATATATATACATATATATTTATATATATATATATATATATATATATATATATATATATATACATATGTATATATATATGCATATATATAAGCATATTTATGTATATATTAATGTATGTATAAATACATATGTAATACCATGAATACACATTTAGGTATATATTTGTAGATACATATATATATATATATATATATATATATATATATATATATATATATATATATATATATATATATATATATATATATATATATATATATATATATATATATTCAAAAGATAATCATTTATTATTGAAAACCAGAAATGGCACAGTTGGCTAACTATAATTAGCTGCGGTTTTCACTTAATGTTATAAGTGCGCTGTGACCATCATTGCATCTGGCTGATGCGGCTGTTTTTCGATACGGCCACTTGTGCCGCATTGTCTTCTTATCTAAGAGGATGATATCACTGATAGCACTTAGAGAAGATCTCTTTTTTGTAATATACACCTTCACTACTCTCTGTGTGCCATATATATATATATATATATATATATATATATATATATATATATATATATATATATATATATATATATATATATATATATATATATATATATATATATATATATATATATATATATATATATATATATATATATATATATATATATATATATATATATATATTCGTATGTTCAACGCCTTCACATTTGCCAGTGTGTCAGGTCATTGCGTTATGTGATCATAAACTCAATCTTTTCACAACTCGCCGTGTCTCAAGTTATTGCGTCAATATGCAGCTACTTTTCGGAATGGCCTTGTATGTAAAAACTATTCAACACCATGTAATGGACACTGAGCGATCCAGATGTGACAATGCAAATGAATTTTGAGTGTGTGTGCTTAATTGCATGTATTGTATGCGTATATAATGGTGAAGTTAATAGATTGGATCATAATGATGACTTTGATCAAAACACGTTTGAAGAAGATAAAATTAATTATAAAGATAATTTTTTTCTATGCATGATGATAGTGGTGAAAGTTATTATGTGGTAACTTTATCTGTATATTGTTGTATTCAATTGATCGACTTGTATCTAGTTTAAAATTAACGATAATTTAAACAAACATAAAATGTTCCACCGGCGAATTTTAGAGTTTATGTTTAATATCACTCTGCAAAAACTACCACGGCATACATTCCTGGATTAGCCGTTGTCATAGACACAAAATAAGCCGCATCAGCTCCAACGAAGTGCCGTACACAAGCGGCGCCGCAGACGCAAGGCGCCGGATTACCTACAAAGCGACAATCACCTTTTATGCTGTCTGATTAGGACAAACTCATTCTATGAAGCTATTTTTAGATGCTGATACAAACATGTGTTATATAGCACACAACCAACGTGCTTAACTAGTCGGTATGCATGTTCACGCTTTTGATCGTTTTGCTGACAGCAGTTTAGTAAACTACCCCACGGTGGGCAATACACAATGCAATCGTGTATGGGGTGTCAAAGATGCCATTAAGCTGAAGCTGAGCGTGCTGGACAGCCGTTAAATGAGGGTACAAAACTACATTTTGCCCGTGAGGAAAGATAATCAAAGGTTTATAACATGACACAGTTGTATGTGAAGTAACGTTTATTGAGTGGCTCACTTAATTGCATTGCATACTTTAACGGCAATATTCATTTTGTATGGTTTCTTCGATTGAATAACTGAATATAATAGTGTTACATTGGTAGACGTTTGAGGCGTTGTAGACACTGAGGCAGTCCGCAGCAATGAAATATAAATAATATATATATACCTCCTCTTTTAATAACGCATGCGTCTGATAAGATAGCTTGCACAAAACGATGGCCTTCCCGTCTAGCATTTTACCCCTCAGGGAAACGACTGATTTAATCTCTGCTTCATCGACATAACCTTGAATTGAATCTGCGTTGTAATACTGCTTCAAGCCTCTGTTAATGATAGACATAAGGTGGTGATGGTGAAACCTAAGAGAACCTCACTAAATAATATTCCTAGCAACCTACTAAGGTAGTCGAGTGATTATCAGCGTTATATCGAATGTGTCGTACTTTAAAATGGAAACAAAAATATAGTTACGTGAAACGCAGCGCCTTTATCTTAAGCATTCTCGCGAAAGGTTGACGAAATCTCGTGAAAATGATTAACAATGCTATTCGAAACAAATTGGTGCTATCAATGTCGGTAACGTTTGCCTTGTGCAATATTTCATAACAGACCCAATGCTATTCAGTAATTACGCCGGAATACACCAAAGATGTGATGCTGTAAGCTCTTAGTAGGCGCAGTTACATTGGACTAGTCAGTAGTAAGTACCTGACTATCAACAAATGCAATTGCCGGACGAAAACAGCCTGTCAATTGGTAATTAGTTGCGTTCACCAAGCCATCGTGAAAGAATACATGTACACCAACTTAACTCCTCTACTTGAGCAGTACAAGCATAAGACAGTGATAAGGTTATGTAAACTACGGAGAAGCAGACATGGATCTCTTTATGAAAGTGGTTATGCAGTATTTATAATCTATCTGCAATAGTGTATGTAAAAGAAATCCTTAAATGCAAAGGTATTTAATATAGCTTGCATGATGATATGTGAACAGGCGAACATAGAACCCGTTGGTTGGCATGACACCATTTGTAACATCAACAGTAAATAAATTCGCAATCTTTGAGGATATCGCAAAATCAAGTAGCTATATATAGTGGCAAACAAGACGCCTCATTTATCATGACGTTATAAATGTCGATTAACGAAGCAGTAGTCGGCTTATTAGTTTCCTGCACGACAAACATCAATTTATTAAAAATATCACATCTATCGGTTGAAAATATCGATATTTGTTTACCATCCCTTGGCTTATATGTTACTACTTACGTATCTGTAAGAAAAACACCAATTACTACATATTTGAAGCAATGTTGACAGGATTAGGCAAATCATGTAATAAGAGCTCTGATATTTGGGCGCGTACTGAACATTTCATGCTTATTTACTTTTAACGTAGCTAATGGTTTGCATGATAATTACATTGCATGTCTTGCAAAACTGAACTAGTAAATTGTGAGACGTTGCAGCGCTAAAAACTATGGTGTAAAAGTTTTGCATTTCCCCGAAAGATGCGCCAGTTTTCCACACAGGTCTATCGGATCACGTAATGCACGAAAACGATTTGCTGTAAATGCCTTATCTTTATGTGCTTCATTTTCTAACTATGCAGCAGCATGGCTTAATTTGACTACACAGCCCGTGCGTCGCATTTCAACTGTGATCTCATTTGAGTGACATATATGAAATGTAAAGTGAATGCAATATGTAAGCGGAGTTTTTCCGATTAACCCGTTACATTGAATGAAATAACTACCATCATTCTGATTGTTATCTTTCTCTATTGACTACAACAGAATGATCCATAATGTTCCAGAGCATATCGAACCATTAGACATTGCGAAAAGAATAGTGACGTAGTCTACTGTAGCTGCAGTGCAGTACGCCTCTCCATAGTACAGTGATGTCCATGGAAACTATTTATATCTTACCACGAAAACGTGTATATGACGCTAGCTGTGTTAGTCGACCAGTATTAGCAGTGTTGTGCTTTATAATTGCTTAAAGCGGCGATTACATGTCTAGGTAGGAACCAATCCTGACTGTTAGTGCAAACATAAAGAAAAACGACAAAAATAATAGCAACACCAGAGAAACAAATTGGTAATTCAGCCACTATCATCTGTGTTCAATGTTAATTCATTTTTGATGCACCAACTTGGAATCTTAGACGACTGCGCGTCGTCGGCCAATTGTATTATAGGGTTTAATTTGTAAAACTTTTCGAAAATGATTGACATATATCTTAAATGGCAACGGGTCCAAAACAGATCCTAGGAATGCTCTACTCTGCTTGTACTATTTCTGACAACCTATCTATACACGTGCAATACAGGATATGCAGAGAAGTGATGGGCTGAATATCTTATGCCATACTTATTCGAGATTGTATTGAATAATTTCAGAAAATGTACAGATCGATCATTTTATAGCTTCTCCAACCGGCAGTTTCACTTCATGTGCAGTCTTGGCATTTCGTCCGTAACTGCATGTCATGGAGTATGCAATGAATGTGGATGATGCCTGCTTATCCATTGTGGATAATGCACTCGAAACGTTTGATTCGTAAGGAAGCAATGATTATCTTTAAAAGTTTTTAGGTGGTGCTATCGTGACCGCAGCAATTGCTTTCAGGTTTCACTATAGGAACAGCTTAATTTTTGTCCTATTGTGTCGTAGTGGTGTCAGGTTTATGCTTTCTATTTATTGGACCCATCCGCAGAACCGTAAGAACCATGATTAAGCAAATGACAGTTAAAAATGTTAAGGCCTATTCGTGGCGTCATTTTGTCTACCGTATGACTACATTATATTTGCACAAGTGGCTGCCTTTCCAAAATATTAGTCAGCTTGTCATCATTGATGTTGTAAGAATACTAAGTAGGAAACGTACAACCCATCAAAACCGAAACCCAGTTATACTTTTCAACGAGTTCGATGCTCATTCATTTATGTTGAATGTTATTCCCGTCTCGAAATATCGAGTGACCCTGGCTCAATTACGTTGGTATGTCAATAAAAGGTTCATTTATCGATTGTGATTGTTTGTTTTTGTGGCAGGCATATATCTAGCTGATGAACGTACTGAAATCAGCCGTGTATGCCTATTTTGAACTTCGAATAAGAAGATCCATCTTTGAGGCAATGTGTAACATCTATCTCAATAGAACTGCTATATAATAATCTCATTTCAATCTGTAACAATTTGAAACTTTGTATACCTCTATGCAGAGGTAATGCTTATCATTATTCAAAACTTCTTGAATCGTCAAACCAGGTTGTTGTTGATCTTAGTTTAGCTTATGCAATGAGTCTTCTTTGCTGACTGCACCAGCCATGCACTGTCTTAAATGTTTGCCAGTCTCACGATGGCTCGCATCACAGAAACGTGTTATTAATTACTTGTTATTTTGCCTTCGAGCCAAAGGGTGAACGACCTACCAATGGAACTGATGGTTACCCTTGGACGATCGTAGAAGGTGAAATATCCATAAAGCCAGAACAGCATAGTAGTGGTTTTAAGCCATCTCCTTCAATGACCACTTGCTTGTGAGCTTGTAAATCCTAAATATGTGGTCAATGTAACGATATCTTATGAAAACAACTAAAACCGATTTTACCAGATGTGGGCCAACATTCCGAAGTGCATAATTTATTGTGGCCTGAACAAACTTGATTTTCCACATCGGCGGCTAACGGAACGGCCGATGTCTCTTGAATTATATACAACATTATCAAATAAAGCTTGTTGCAAAGAATGTAAGATGTTTCATTGTCGTAAAACCGTACATCAAATCGTACCTTATTGCCAATCTTTAGCAACTTCATCATTGCACGGTTACTTAGTATCTGTAGTCATACGTTATTGATGTTGTGAAATTAGAAACATAAAGCAAACGCAAAGCTATAAGATAGATTTATCACTATAAGGTGTAACAGATTGGCTCGTCATTTATTATGAAATGCAGTTACAACACCAGTCATAGTAACGCTACCTTTCCTAGGTTACGAGTGACTAGAGAGAGAATGAGAGAAATAGAGACGTAGACACATGTGTAAACGGAATTTTAAGTCGCGGCAACGAAAATCCTCTTACAAATGAACTCCATGCGGTTGAATCGCATTTATTGAGCTGACATACCCATAACACTCAAGCCATGAATGCTTTTTGTTATTATGGACATTTCACGATTAATACATGGGCAAGTAGAAATGGTTGGAAAAGGTCGTTTCTTGACCACCAGCACTCCCACTAACGGTGTGTGTATTCGTTGTGGAGATATTTGGCCGCACATAATTCCGGGCCAATAATTCTAATTCATTAACAATTCTCGGATAAAATATTTGATTGATAATCGTATTGCACCTCATTTTCAGGGAATAATTTCTCACAAACATGCATACCATACCAATTTGAGGATTGGTATCAATAAATAATCCTTTGAGATCAACAGAAATCAACATCGTTGTTTGACACATAAACTACGATTATGACGAGTGTGCTAACTACGAAGCATTCATCGAAAGGTTTCGATATATTAGCCCTTTTTATCCACCATCTCTAAACATGTCTTAATGATCATTTATTATATAAAAGTTGACATATTGTTGAGAGTGTGAGGCCCTATGCTTTGTTTCGATAACCTGCCACATTTGTTACTAGGGTTACTACTATCGATCACACTATTGGTCAAACTTGTATGTCAAAGTTATACGACTATTGGGTGCGGGCGATATCACAGCCACACTATTCCGAAGCGAAATTCGCAACAATACATATCATTTAATATCAATTGTCCAGCTCAAATCAACACCAGAAAGCTCGTATAATAACTTTGATAGATAGCGTCGAAACGATCTTACGTTTCAGCCTTGAGAATCTGACATTCTGACGTTAATTATCCTGTCTTGCTGCTTCCATTGATCACGTAATGTTATCACGGTTCCCAGTCGACGTAGGTAACCATGTCAAGGGTTATGCCGAGTTAATGCAAGGATATATCAAAGCCTTTGACAACCAATTAATCTCTTGTCAACCTTTAATGTCTATAGTTGTTGCCAATTACCCAGAAGTCCATGACACCCGTCAATTACTCAGGATGCATACATATGCCCTATGTTCCATACCACTGTTTATGATGCTTACAAATATAAAGCCAAAGAAGATGGCATTGATTTAGGCACTTTACTACACCGATAGCCTATATATCTTCTTTAAGTGTCAATCGACATAATGTTGGCGATAGAAAAATTGTATTGTTTTCTCAATAAAGAACAAAGTATCTTGACTGTGTTATGCCAGAGGTGTATGCGGCGCATATTGCAACACAATTTTAGGCAATAGTGATTGCTTGGCACATATGCAGATACATTCCAGCTACCCCGTAATTTTTACCTTGATAAGTATAGTAGAAATTTCGGTCGATGCGCTGCAAGTGATACTTTTAAATATGCCTTAGGGGTAAAATTGTGCCGTGTTTTGCTGACACTTAGGCGGCAACTTTGTTCTATGATGTAGCAGCGGGTTCCGAAACAAAAAAGCGTCATTACGTGTACGGCATGCTTAGTTGAGATTAATTCAAGTTGACGTCTCTCCGAATTAGTAATATGTTTGTCCCATTAAGTTGACTCGCCGAAGAGAATACCAAATGAGCGCATATACCCCCGCCATTAACGCCAGGATTTACTTAGAGTGGGAAATAGACTGTTATTAATGAAAAAATTCTACTACAGCCGTACTGAAGTAATGAAGCAATAAATTGATATGCGGCAAAATCTCAAATCGCAACCCCCCTTCCCTCCTCCCCGGTACATTGATCCAGTACGGGTCCCACTGACATGCGTAACTTGGGTTAAATCTATCACATAGTAATAATAATTGTACTTGACATGTTTGTATGCCGTATAATATGATTCTAGATAGTAAGGTTCTGATAACTGTCACTTGTCTGAGAAGTAGCCAGACTCGCACAACATATCGGACATATCGAGTAATTAGAGCTTTGTTGGTTATATACGTAATTGGCCGTATCAACAAGCCCTTAACTTGCCTTGATGCCATTATGCATTATATCTATTTGTGAGTCATTCACATGCTTCCCGTCAGACGTTGGAAATATATTCACAACGCAGACTCACGTCTTTGATGACATCTATGTTTCTGCGCGCATATCGGAATCCCAAGGAACTTTTCTCAAATAGGTATTGTAATATGATGAGCTTGCTTCTCTCTGTAGCAACAGAATATATGCCAGCCCATAAGTGAAGAAGTCATGTTAACATATGTAACTAACGATAAAGCTTGCGATATGTTGCCATAGGATAGATTAATTAACGTTTAATATGTTTGCCTGGGTCTATCGAATAATTCTAAAATCGAAATGCGCTTGAGAGGTAGCCAAAATATCCGACTTAAACATAATAGTACGTCAGTGATAGAGGTGTCGCCGACCAGTAAACAGAAATTGCACATTGCGAGAACATTCCAATAGTGTGCGTACTGATGTGGTGCTCATTCAGAATCGCATGTGATTGATGCATATATCTGATGATGAAAGTAGAATGGAACCCGATTAATAGGGTATTATATGCGCAGCTGAGCATTCCTTACCGTGTTATTGAGTAAGTAGACCCCATGAAATGAAACATCAGCCAAATCAGCGCTTGTGCTCGACTTACAAAATTGCGGAAAATTGAAAGTCAATCGCCTAATCCAAATACATATAGCGACCCAAAAGACCGGTGCGGTAAAATGGCAAGGCGGTGCATGTTTTTTAACTTTGCGAGACGGAGATATTATGCAGCTGCTCTGCTGTACTTCTGTGATACGGTGTCCACAATTTGACGGTCACGTGATGACGAGTCGGCAGATTAGCCGAATATATTCCCAGGCATTCCCAGTTGTCAATGATCAATCTAGGCATATATTGTAGACTTCTGTCTTTTACACTGCGACATAATTTGTAAAGGTGGATAGTACATACTGTAGTAGCTCGGTCTATATGCTGTGGCATGTATTGTCAGTTATTAGATTTTGACAAACACTTGCTAACATTATCTATTGAAAGAGTCACCTCTTTGCCCTTTCGACTAAATATGCGGGTCTTGTGGAGAACTTCATTAATGTTCTAACTCTTTGACGTTAATACCTTAAAAGGTGTCATTATTATACCGACGATGTGATAGTGAGGAATCACAGTCTGATAATTCGTGCAATTAAGAATAAGTCACATATACTTGGCTAGGCAGCCCTCAAACGAGAACCTTCATTCTCACAAGATGTGGTTAATTGTATTAACAGGCTCTCCATAGCAGTAAGTTTATTCTGCCGTCACCCTATCGAAATTTGTTCGTTGTTTACATTGACGAGATGAATGACAGCTCTACCTGGGCAGCTTACACAGAGGATGGCATGAAGTCTATTTAGTCATTATCGTTAAGCGGTTTAGACTAAACAGCAGCCATATTGATACCTTTCTGTTATCGGCATTCTATTGCTTGACGAGGAAAGATCAGTTGACGAAAAACATTGTACCGTTTTCCGCTGGCTCAGTGCGTTAGATTACAATGGAGAAGCCTCAATAATTAATGATTTGCTATTTGACTAACTGTGTATCTACTTTAACCCGATCTTCCAATTCTCGATTGTACGTATCAGCCCATCTTACTCACCCCTTGAGATCGACAAAATACCGCCAAGTATTAGAAAACGAGACAAAGGGCACAATGATTGTCAATTACCTAATGTTTACCTGTGGTAAGCTTTCGTTTAAGACAATAAACATCCATTGCTTAGTTTGCCTACATAAACATCGACCGCAAGTCGAGTATGTGCGTTGTGGTGTTCTGATTAAACAGGATTTACATAGAACTCTAAAGACAAGAAAACGAGATTTTTTCGTCCATCGGCTAAGCTTATATATACGAATCTAAATGAAAGCTCAGAGGCTATTGCGCATTTCTAGGGACCATTATATTGCAAGCTCTAATTGAAATAATATGGGCAATTTAATATACATATACATATTATATGTATATATATATATATATATATATATATATATATATATATACATATGTATATATATATAAATATATATATATATGTATATATATGTATATATATACATGTATACATATATGTATGTACATATATAAATATATATAAATATATATATATATATATATATATATATATATATATATATATATATATATATATATATATATATATATTATATATATATATATATATCAGTTGTATTGACGATATAAGCGTAAACCATTGCTATCATTAAACGCTCTGACTTGTATGTGTGTAATACGGGCATGCACTGCTCTTTGCTGATTCACATATAGCTCATAAGTTATATCATTTGTTAAAAAAAATATTTGGTTATCGATTTACGTCGTGTTGAATTGCCTATTACTGTTGCATGATAATAATTAAACTACACATCATATGACGATAATATAATCAGAGATATCATGCGTTGTTTTCAAAGTGATGCAGAAGTTTTGTAAGGGTTGATGGTGGTTCTACATTTCTTAATAAGCATAAGCATAACTGATAGACTATCTTGCATTGTACGAGGAAGAAGAAATAAACTTTTCTAGATTCAACGATGCGGAACACTCTTACGCAACGAGCGCTGCAAACTTTTCGTGTGCAAATATATATTTTATATACTTGCGACGAACACACAAAAAACTACATCTTAGTCGTTACGTAGAAACCCATTACATAAACCGCCTCTCTCTACTGATCGACGAGCAATATATTTCGATGCTATGGCATTAGGCAATCAACTCATACATTGAATTAACCATGTAAGCTGTGACTCTCATAGAATCGTAAAAACTTATCAACACTAGTTTTCTATGCTGTATGGAAATAACAAAGTGAACTAACGTACATCTAGGCCTATACTTCACCTGTCTGCTCCTTACTTGTGCATCGTAGAACAAAATACATAGTCATGTATACAAATATAAGAGAAAACCTACAATGCATCAGAGCAGGAAGACACTTAACTAAGAAAGGGATTCAGACGGCGCCGGGGATCTTTACTAATGCTCTGGCCATGTGTCAGCATAACCATTCAATTCACATAGACTGCGAGACAGTGAGGTTGAGTAATGTCCGATTGATTGCTGCAAAGTTTTCTACTGCCTAAATGAGCTACAATAAAAACAGTGGAATATTTTTTTTTTTGCTTTTCCTACGACTCCATATATATGTATGCTTGGTTATGTGTTGTTATCTCAACGACAGAGCTTAATGTAACTTTCTCTCGTCGTTTATCAGATGTCCAGCATGCTTAGTGCCTCTTTTGATGATATTGTAGGTATTTCAGAGATGATAACATGGTGCAAAGGGCTGTCAAAACATCTATTACGTGTAATAATACCCTCAGGCGTCAAACTGCATGCTTTGACAGCTAATAAATCATCCATGTATATGTATAATGCAACTTATGCCTATATCAGTAGCATTATTGTCGCCAAAATCTCGATAGCGCATAGTTACAACTGGCGCAGATTAAAATAACGAAGCAATAACCGTGACGTTTATTACAAACAAATACATCGTCCTTATATATCGCTTCTATAATAAACTTAACAGCTTGCTCCTTCAACAAATGGTACTTTTAATTATTGTTGATCAGCTCAATTGTACGATATCGGATTCTATCGTGTTGCCATAAATGAACCCAAGATCACATCATACAATCACGAGAACCGTTTGAATTTGTGGCAAAATTCAATTTTCATGGACGGATTCATATGCGAGTGTTGGAGGTGTTTCTTTTATTCCGGATAGAACATGCTCTGAAAGTAATACATAATTAGTTAAAATACTACTATCTGTTGCGACGTAGATATATACAAATGTTTGCAATATGGACGGAACAAGGTTCAATCTTGAAGATAATAAAACGCTACAGAACGAGAATATCAAGCGAAAATTGTACGTGTAGCTGTGCGCAATAACTCAGGGATGTTTGACACACGCTACTCAATTAACGTTTCATTCCCCATCCATCTCAATCAATTATTGCAACGCAATTGTTCAAATTCTACACGTACATCTATCGTTATCGATGGGTTACCCTACACTATGCATGATGTAGAGACCCGTAACATTTATGCCGCTTGTTGTATATTTGTGTGAAACATTTTTCGAATATGATAATTTGAATCACGTGAAAAATTATTGTCCCTGTTTATCCAATTATTATTAATAATTTATATGTTTGTAGCAGTTGGCGTTGGTTGCATTGGCTGCACTGTAAAAAAACAGCGCGCTCGTGTACAACATCAAACACGGAACAAAGATAAACATTAAATATATAACGATCCTAGGTACACCTTCAACCCACCGCCAGTATAAGACAGTGTTGCGGTGTGTAAATTATCAACCCCCTCACTTTAAACAAACGCTTGTATCGATAATTTGAATACCGCGAAGTAGTACTGTGTTGCCTTTAAGTGAATTTGCGAAATTATCAAACCCTCACTTTAAACAAACGCTTTGTATCGATGGTTGATTTACAACTGATGTGCTTCTTTAATGGGTGCGAAGAAATATTTCTTACACCAGGCGTTTCGTATTTTGACACTTTGTTTGTACACCGATGCGTTGATTTGCTTCTTTAATGGGATTGAATAAATAACTGAAGTGCGGTCGTTTCGTACACATGTCGTTTCGTACATCAGATGGGAGTCGTTGTTTCGAACACGATTATTGTTGATTGTTTCTTGTACGATGGGTTCTATCGGTTTCCATATACATGGGAGTCGTTTCGAACTGAATACGAGGTGTCTGCTCATATGCTTGTTATTATCTTTTTCGAATTATGACTTCGTAGGTCATTTTTTATGCATTTATAATGAGTTATCCAGATGTTACGTCTTACGTGGCGAGTTCATTCTTGAAGTAAGGTACAGTAATATGAGTTTCACAAAGATCTAGCCATTCAAAACGTACATCGTTTAGTTAATTATGCAAAAAGCAAAATAATTTACATGCACTTATACATGGGTTATCTATGCACTTATGCCGCTTTATTTGTGTGCATATGATAATTTGAATCACGTGAAAGATTATTGTCCCATCTACAGTACATATTTTAAGTTGTTGTTACAGTTGGCAAAACTAGCTTCAACACACTTACACACACACACACACACACACACACACACACACACACACACACACACACACAACACACACACACACACACACACACACACACACACACACACACACACACACACACACACACACACACACACATCTATGCAACACACACACACACACACACACACACACACACACACACACACACACACACACACACACACACACACACACACACACACACACACACATACGCACACGCACATTAATATACGTAACCACCCACGTAAAGTTACGCCAGGAGCCACACGTTTAAATGCCCTCCCGCATGTTGCTCCGTTATAAGGAACAACTTTTCTTACATTTGCGATAATAAGAAGGTGACGCTTAATACCTTTGATATTTCTTGCGTCGTGAGGACAAATAATGACCTTGAATGCTTGCATACTCGCCTCAATCTACAAGCAATGAGGGTCAACCTCGTGCTGTATCTGCTCATTCCTCTCCTCCACAAGGAAGCACTAACCGCCAGTCTTCAACACCAACTTGTTAGTGAATACAAACTGACATCGTGCAAAAGAAAAGTAAGTCGTAACCAGCATACCCGTCTGTTGCAGCTGTGGGAAAAGTGTGAGGAAAAGAAGCATTCAACATTCTCGTTCTTGAAAGTTTGTCAGTCTGTTGTGCCTGCACCAGCCATACCTCTGCACCAGTAGTTAAGTGCTTCATTCTCAGTAGTTAAGTGTTTCATGTGTATGGATACATGTATACATTGTAAGAGCGACTTTCTTTGCGTTATTAAGTTTGTATATGTGACTTTAGTTGTGTTGTTTAGTTTGTATAGTTTTATTGCTTTCACATGCATCTCTTTGGCGAACAACAAGTATGTTTGATGTATTCTAGGTGAAATTTTAAACTGTGTTTTCTACACGTTTTTTAGTTCAATAAATAATCTGATCAGCATTTTGTGTAGGAGCTCATTTCAACATCTATTGATGGCCAATGAGAACTGGATATTACGTCCATTGAATATTCATTAAATTTCACTCTGTCGGTTTTCCATTGGGAATTCCTATGAGGAACAGGACGGAACCACATCGGAATGCAGCAACATGGAATGACATATATTTATGCTAAAATAATTTACATCCACATAATTACTGACACAAACAGTTAATTTTTGTTTTTGTTTTTTGTCGCCATTATGTCATTGTCTAACCACAATTCAACATTCCGAACAATTGTAAATAAAACAAACATGCTACATACACTTTCAATTGTCGACTGGCAATTTCGTCCACATTACTTATGACCTTATTGACAACGCAACAAATAAATTTTCTACGCTTCCAATTTCTTTAATAATATATAATTAAATGTATGTACATAACACTCGCTGTTGCGGGTACCCAATAGATGTATAGATGTTCTAGTCTACACAAGCCAAAACATTTTTTCAAGCCAACTCTTAATAACCTTTGTGACAATAGACAATAAAACACGATACCAGATAATTTATATTTATTGCATGGTTACTTGACTATGCATAACATACATGCTTTTGATATTGTGTGTACGAAGCAACCAATCTAGCGTGTACAAAAAAACCGCAAGTAGTGTGTACGAAACAACCGGTGTACGATACTACCTGAATTCTCTTTAATGATAATATACCGAGAGAGAAGCAAAAACATAAGAAGATATTGGGCTGACATCTGTTTCTATAACACAGCACATAATAAGGCTTAGAACATTACAAGTGACACATGCCCGGTCAAAGAGACCTATCGAAAACATAGTAATGTGATTGGTCGTGGCAACCACGGCTCCAAATTGATCAAATATTACTGCGGGGTCTTTAGGAGACGCTATGACAAAGCAACATGCGGCGTCTTGCACGTAGCGTTTCCTCATTTTTTCTCGAGCGGAGGCATGCGTCATGGCTCTTAGCTAATCGAACAGCCTTTAGATATGATTGTCAGTAATATCACAGTTAAATGACGCGAGATTTAGCCAGACATATTAACCATAAGAACATTCAAATGCAGTGCTTGGAATAACTGCATCGTTTTTCAAGCTATTATAATGAATAGCTTAGAAACATGAAAAACGCATAAAGGCCTCCATGTAGACGGCGCACTATACAATAGGCTTTGCTTCATATCGTAGATTTTCTATAGCAGCATGATTATGGCTGGCACAGCTTTTGCCAATAGAACGAATGTCATGTAGTTGATAGAGCATTACCAAATGGGCGCAGAGCTGTTTTGCAAAATGCCTGCGATGTATACTTTATGCAGCAGTGCAGTTTTCATTCCGCAGGATAACCACAACATGGCGTTTGATATCCACCAAGGTAGTTATTTACAAATGATGCACCTTTAATATCGCGGGTTCGAGTTAATAACTATTTAGAACAGCAATTGCGATTGCAAGTAAATCTAATCCTTACTTCTGCCACCTTACTTAAGAACGATTTTGATTCTGAATTATGTCACAACAGCGCTGCGTATGAAAATTTAGCTAGCCTTCCCCAGCGCCTCATTAGGCTTACGTATTTCCATCTTCTTTTCTACCTCTGACGGCTCTCGGCACATCTGCTGTCATATGCACTGGTATGTTTAGTATGTATCGGCTTGGGTATGCCCTGCAAATTCTTGATTGAGGTTGGTTATATTTGTGAGTGAAAGCTTATGCTATTTCCGAATCGAGCTGTGCAATCATGGCTCTCCCAATAACTTCTTTACAGCAATACTGAGTCACTGTAGGCTGATTCGATGACCGACTGTGCATCAGGAAATAGATTTCAAATGCAATTTGCACCTTATCAGCTACTAATTAATAGAACGATACGCAGGTGCTATGCTAAGGTGTGCTATGTGTGTGATAGAGATGTTAAGATCGCTGAAGCAAAACTCAGCTTAGCCTCCACGAGTTCAGTATCAGAATGGATAGCACGGTACCTAGTTCCATGCGCGTGTTATTTGACATTACTCGATAGCTACCCAAACGATATACATTATCTGACATCTTTATACATATATGATGATGATGATGATGATGATGATGATGATGATGATGATGATGATGATGATGATGATGATGATGGTGGTGGTAATGACTGTGGTGGTGGTGGTGGTGGGTGCAATAGTGGTGGTGGTGGTTGCTGTGGTGGTGGTTGAAGCAAAAGTGGTGGTGGCGGCGGTGGTGGGGTTTTTTTTGTGTGTCGGTGGTGGTGTTGGTGGTGGTGGCGGCGGTGTTTGTGTTGATGATGGTGATGCAAATTTGATCCATCGACGGCATATTACCCACAAGACTAGTGCGTTCCCCATAAGTTATATATCTATTCACTAGGTCCATAAAATGAAATGCGTAACCAAAGTGCTTTTTTACAGTTAATAGCACCAAGCGGAATGTTATCATTCATCACAATCTAATGCAGCCATGGTACCAATTAGAGAGCTTGTCAATTCAACTGTCGATTTTCGATTTAGGTGCTCGATGTTATTAATCACACGAAGAATCAGCGTTCAATATAGTCAACCAGAAAAATATTCTATTAATATTATGCTCCGGTGAATGCATAATGGACATCTTAGGCGGCGAAATTTTCTATATTTGCATTGGCAAGTGCATATGGATAATGATTTCGTTATGACTTTAGCATTGGAATTTCATTTAAAAGCCTGTTGGAGCTTCTTTACTTGTTTATTGCTCGTTGCGAGCATCAACTGCCCATAATCTTGATATGTCAGAGATTTAGCGACTGTGCTCATAGTCCTGAGTTGCTAGGCAAGATTAGTTGAAGCACCTCCCATTACTTATAGCATGCAACGCTTTTAATATTTTAACCTAGGAAATACCCTCATTTGGAGCCACTACATGCCATTGATCAACTTTGTATCACCCTATATTTATGATGATGTTGGGAATTACCCGTCAAAGTCTAATCACCAACACCAGTCGCTAAGTGACTCAAGCACTATTTTGGGGATTCCCAGACCCATTGTGAATATTTGACAAACGACGGGGAGAATCCAGTAAATATATATTCAATCTTAAAAACTGGGAAGCCCAAAAATAACTGTGTGGAAGGGACGAGGAGATTGTAAACATATTTCATTCAACTATACGATGGATATCAAATGATATCTCGTTTATTGTGGTGTCAAACAATTACAATTTCAAAGATTACGACTGGATTTACTAACTATAATAATGGCTGACATTTTCACAGTACATGTTGATCGCAATCTAGGTAGTTAATAACAGATTTCGGTGATGCATACCAGGGGGGTGAAAATGATATGTATCATGCAAGTTTTTATGACTAATGATATATGCCAGCAGCGCAAGTAACATTCAGGCAGTTACAATCCTACCTGTAATGGTTTAACACTTTACAATAGCTTTAACAAACGCTATCTGATTAGTGTAATGACCTGAGCGTCACCACCAATGCAGAACATCACGCCTCATACAGCATCTGTGGTCACGCTCAGATCACATTGGTTGCGCCATAATGAAGTCATATATTAATGGTATATCAAATCTGCAAATAATTGAATTGCCAAATAAAATGACAGAGGAGTCTGTCGGAAAAGTTCGCATTATAAGCAGTGATCGACACCACTCATGTCGGCATAGAAATACTATAGTTATGGTAGATGTGTGGTCTATCTGCGAATGCTGATGTGATCCACGAATAGAAATGCTTGCTACAGACTGAAAAAAAACCTGTAACTGTGGCAAAAGATTTGCCTGCTTAATACATTTAGCCTACTAATCTCATTCCGGACGAAAATAGTACGTCAAGCGAAGGGCTTTCACCTCAACAAACAGCTTGTTTTGCATTTTTTGTGATGCCTCTGCTTGGATTTTCATGACCCAATATTCCTAATATACCGGAGTTGAAGAAAGTAAACACTATTTTGTGTGCTGAGTGTAATCCAGCCGTGACATACTCTATATATTAAGTCGGCAAAACCACACAAATAGTTTTCATGTACTCAATGTGGAACGCATAATGCTCGTTTATCAGGTTTGCTCGCAGCAACACCCATTTACACTGGGACATTCCTTTTAGTCGTATTTTGCCTAATATACGCAACCGTTATCCCAAGTCTGTTGGAAATAAATATGCAGAATCAATACGCACTTAAATCTTAGCGCCCTAGATAGATAACGATGTGCTTTCTCATTATCCTGTCGGATGAATTAAGCGCTGCTTGCGATGGTGGTGTAATCCCTAATGCGGGCAACACTTGATCATACCACACAAGGCAGAATGCCCTGAATATCGCCGAGTGTGACCAAATTGCTAATGCTCATCAACGATATATGCTTTCATTGCAGCGCAAAAATACCATCATAATAATAAATTATACTCCGGAATGCTTATGTATTCTTTAGAAAATGCCTATATAGTGCTTGCATATAATGGTGGTAATGATTTATGATACCACCGAGTACGTTGGATTGCGTCGGAAGCTTACCTACATGTCGCAAATACACGTGTCTTCACCCCAGTCAATAGCATCATTCTTAATTTCGTCCTCACAGCTGCCTAAAGTGACGAAAATGCATGAAATTTAGATTACAAATAGCACGTAGGACAAGTATATGTTCCAGGTGCCTTTTATCAGGCAAGTTCGATTAACAAATCAGCCTGACGTCAGTAAATTCATATGACTGTGCAACCTTAATTTAACAGAGCCTTCGCATTGTATTGAGCAAACAACAACGGTTTTTTTATCAAAACACGAACGCTGGAGCGCTAGAATTTATAAATTATTTCTGGTTAATTGCGTGTTAACTATATGCAGCACACACATTTAAAAGCCATGGGCGATATGTTAACATACATTTTTACGACTATTGTTGTCTCTTAAAGGGTTTTATGACAGGCTTTAGCTCTATGGCTAGATATAACGTTTCTTTTGTCGATGTAGTTATAATAAGAACCACGCTTAACAGTGTACATCAGGTGGCTAACGCATATAATGTTTTGCTACTCCCGTCATTATTGACCAACAAATAATTACCCTGCAACGCATTTTAGTCTGTTTGCGGCAACAATATACACACCGTCATCGACATCATCGATATTTCAAGCCATATACGTTTTTCTCTTACTGCTATAACCATACCACAATTACGTAAATAAGGCCCAATTAGCAACAGCATTACTTCCGATTCAAGTTATGAAGGAAACCACGAAGGAAAAGTAAAGGTTTGTTTTGTGACAGACCAATTTATTACAATCGACATTCTTTAGAAACATGCCATTGCTTACATTTAACAAAAACTACTTCTCTTGTAAATGAGAATACGATACGACACAAAACCATAACTAGCACGTTATTGCTGAAGCTTAGGCGATCATTTTATGTTTAAAAACCCGAAGTGAACAAAAATTGTACGTATAAATCTAAAGAAATAACCACCTACACGTTTACATTGTGCCGAAACTGATACTGTCGAGCAAATTGTCGGCTGTCACTTATCCTGATGAAAAAGGTTAATTTACGTCCAATTCCATTTGTATGTATTGCCCTCAAAACGTTTTTCGGCTTTGCAGTCCACTGGTTTGCGGAATTCTATGTTTATTTATCCTGTTAATTTCGTTATTTCATGCCCTTCGCGTCACATCTGTGCCTGAATGCACAGACCATAAGGCTTCTGGTGAGTTTTCTGCCACATGATGTTTGTTTCTCGGGGCAACTGTATGCAGAATTGCAGTGTAATCATGGCATTAGCCGATTATTTGTTAATATCTCCAGCGCGTTATCGTGGTTAAAGATGGGGCCAGGTACATTTTCACAACGGCAGTGAATTTACCAATCGTGCGCAACACACGTTACATTAAGCTAGGAATAAAACGCTGATGACGCTTGTTACTAGACCAGTTGCCGTGATATATGACAAGCAATCACCATGTAACATCCTCTCCGTTCGTTTAATTATGTACCCTATTTGAGATCGTATGCAAGCAATGGGAGTCACTATCATTTATTACATTAAGAAATGCTATTACTGTACCAGTATCAGATTACTTGGATATTTTAAGACGTTCCATTTAACGTTGATACGACACCCTGCAAGATTCAAGCCTTCATAAACTAACAATTACCTGTGCGTCCGGTTAAAAAGCTTATATAACAGTACAAAGGCAAAGACATGCTATTCACATCACGTGCCCGGCGATAAAATATCACGGGTGCTCATGGTGAATGAATACACGGAATGAATACACGGAATTGCAGGGGGTGAATATATTCACTAATGCAGCTTGTCGCATTGTGTTATTTGCAATGCGACTTAACTTTAGTGCTTCGGCAACTGACTTACCTAAGTCACCTCAAATGTGTTATATCATTTGCGTCAACAAATGGATTGATAACGTCCATTAGGTTCTGCCGCATATAGGACCCCGTATCAGTGTTGTAATCAAATGAAATACACCCTGCAAACCAAGATAAGTATTACAGTTCACAAATTTACAACACAGTCTACGTGCCATATAAGAACAACTAAGCGAATAAACAAGACGTAATATCAATTTTCCAATCAATTTTGCGGATAAATTGATAATCTTTGCGATATCTTGATACATGTATTAGTTATGGTCGACTGAATAATGTCAAGAAACAGCGCTAGTTGTGGCTATAACTCTGCAATCATAATTATTAGTGTTACTCGGGGATATATGATACCTCTATAACATTAATGAATCAGAACAAAAGTAGAATTGCACACGGTCCTTGCCATAGCAATACACCTATAATTTGTGAGCGTACACAAACCGTCATTTAAAAGAGCATGGATATTATTTAGTGCTGGCATCCATCGGAATCAGCCATAAGCGCCACAACAGTTGATAAGCAAAAGCAGTTTGTAATTTTCTTGCAAATGCAGGGGCATTATATCATAGACAAAGATTTACTTTGAGCCTTTATATAAATGCAATGGATGCTCGTGAATGTATATTATACGGCAAATTGGTATATTTAAATGTATAAGATACCATTGTAGCATGAATCACATATCCAAAACATGTTGATAAATATGTCGGTATGGTATATTTGCTAAGTTGAACAACATTCCCTGCAAATATGTCGCTGCGTAACTATTTACATAAGACAATTTTTGCCTGCATCGTGACGCCATTTTGACCCCAAAAATTCATACCGACACATAAAGTGCTCTTGTTGTACATGTTTTTACATAATCGTCAGGCTAGTAGGACTTACTGGTCACCTCTGCTGCTTGTCCAGGCTTGTGAGCCGCTCTTGTCCAGAATTGGTAGTGACCCGATGTACTATCTAAGTATTGTTATAAGTACAATATATTACGTTAACAATTGTTCAGCAACCGCATTCCATTCATTTCGCAGCCAATGCGCCTGAGCTTGGGACAGGTGTATCAGCTAAATACGCTGGGCTGGCAGCTGACTTCAAAAACCTCTACTGCTTTTAGGGAACTCATTTAATCTAATTAATGACTAAACAGTAGCTACCAGCATTGATATGGGGATCTGCATGCGGCATATTGCAATAAACGCCGGCAATCAATTTGATGCCACGAAGGGCATGTAATCATTTACCTGGTCGAGTCGGTACTGTAAGAGCGTCACTGACCAAGTATTAAATAGACTGATGTAATCCGTTCAATTTTAAATTTATTAGAGTCTAGCTTATACAAACTGCTGCGCGAGGCGACGCCAAATATAAATGCTCCGGAAAGTACATCTATGTCATGCTTTGTTATTATATTTTATACAAGAGAGGCCTCGTGAAAATACCTTTATTATAATGATTCCTACAATCAGATATACTTATTTATTTGTTAGATGCAACAATTATTCGGTGCAACAGCTCTTAAGTCGTTTATATTCTGCTCAAGCTAATAATCATTTCGACTATTGAGCAGTCTCAGCATTTTGCTCACTGTATGCTCATGGACCAATTCTTTTTGTCAGTTATCTTCACTAAAGTAAATACATGAATTAAGTGTCGTCTAATGTAATTCGAAAGTGTATAGCTGAAAAACGATTAAACTTATTAATTCTAGAATCACCCTGTTTTAAACTGTCTCTGCAGGTGTTGACATCATTAAAATAACATTCAGTGGCCTCATGTCAGCGCAGCCTATGTTCATATTTCATCTTGTTCCGATTTCAACATGACGTTCCTGGTTCTAACATGAGGGATTGATTTTTGATATATCCCTGACTCTCAGATGCTGCACGCTAAATATATGATATCCGTAAACGTTCCCGTGCGCACTCAATAGTTCAATGATGGTAAAGCCCATTTATGGATTGCTGCCACACCTATTACATTCCTTAACATTCCATTAACCGAGTTACGTTATACGTCCACATCAACGCGTTCTTTGTGCCATGTACGGCTACAAATATGAAGATAATCATTTTAATGTAGATCGACCTATATATCGTTTTGCATATATAAGTTTCCAAATTCGCGGTTTGCGCTAAACTAACTGCCTCTTGGTAGTAACCAAGACAGATGGAGATTATGCGGACAAGTTGTGGCGCAACTGTATATCAGCATATCTTGCAGCTAATTTGACGCACTGTTTCGCCATTTTAAAAATGATCGCTGACATTTCATTCATTTAACTGATATTCAATAGATTGCATTTATATTGCAGTTCGCATTTATATATATATATATATACTAACCACAGCTGTAAGCACCTTTTAAGTGGCTTTGACATGAAATAAAAGACCAATGATACCAGCCGTAGTTATATGCATGTCTCGATAAGTGAAGTTATCATTTGTGAATACGCAGATGTGCCCAGCCTGTTATCTGCGTTTTCTCAGGTTGAGAACTTCACAAATCTGTCCCTCGCAGATTAAGACACTTGGGTAGGGTTTCCTTAGGTACGGAATCGGGCAATATTGCACGCATTACAAACTGGATTAATATACTGTGTTATTCAGACACCACAATGCAGCTTATGTTTGCATCAAACTATGGCCTGCATTTTATTTATCAGCATTGAGGCTTTCCGATACCATAATGTCTGCAGTCAAAGATTCCCAGTTACCTAGGAGCTATTCTCGATTCGATTCATAGAAGAAACTATTCGCTGGTATATTCTACTTAGAAACTAAACATTGCAGCTAAACCTACAGTAAGCATGTTTTGCACAACGTGTTTCTTTACTACAAATGATCTTGAGCACAAAAGCTACATCGTATTCGATCGAGGGCTGATTGATTTTCACATTCCTTTGACCAAAAGTTTCAATGCTAATGATGTACTGCGCAATCGCGAATCAATCAGGGTATTAAATGTGTAAATGATAGTAATTAGTTGCTCTACGAAATGGATGAAAGTGAACAAGATTTCTATCGAGAAGGTTGCACATTCTGCTATTCTGCTAGCGTGAAATTCATTTATGGTGACAAGGCGTCAATTGTTGTAATGGATAATGGACGCTGCGCATGTCCAATGCGCGAGGATCATGTGAAACAATCATGCGTTATGGGATGCTCCATCATTGTTGTTTCACAGTCATTGTCAAAAACTATCAATTGTTTACGGATGCCTTTGTCCAGTTCGCGAACGGAATAGAGAATTGAGGCTCGTTATCAAATGGAGAAAAATCGTGATTAAATTGCATGGATATTTTGCGCGCAACGAATTGGCATCAGATA
>CM067348.1:45344384-45361884 GCA_034190875.2 Urechis unicinctus | reverse complement strand
CAGACAAGATTTATAATCTTCGTAATCGGAGCGTGTTTACACGTATTCGTTTGAATTTTGTGCTCGATTTGTCACTGGAGTAAAAAACAATCTATGTGCAAACACTGATTAGCTGTCCAGCATCCAATAGGCCAAGCTCTATTGACAAATCAAGGGGACGGTTGTACCATTATTTACGGATGTTATTGATTGTGCGTTATTTGAACCATGTATACCCGGAAAACAACGGAGTCACAATTCATCGTTCCCATTATATTAACTTAATATTGAAACATGGTTATTTCATTTACTGAAAGGTCGGACGAAATATGAGCGATCTACAAATATTTAAAATATACTTCCTAAACTATAACACATACTACGCATAAATAGCTTTCGATATCCCAGTGGACTTATATATACATGTAATTATGCATTAATTTTTTTTTATATATACCTACATATATATCTGTATATACATAAATATAAATGTGCATGATATATGCATATACATGTATATATATATATATATATATATATATATATATATATATATATATATATATATATATATATATATATATATATATATATATATATATATATATATATATATATATATATATATATATATATATATATATATATATATATATATATATATATATATATAAGCGCATTTGAATCAATTTAGAGAACTATTAAGGCACGCTGATTGATAAGTTTACCTTAACGCTGACTAACACGATTTTGTAATGAGATTGCCCTCACGCATCGTATAAATTTGCACTTCAGGTGAGAGAAATACAAGACCCGCAGCAAGTTTATTAGCAAAAATGTCAAACTCACCAAGCAGCACACAAGATTCGATTAGGTGGGCAACCATCGAGCATTTTCGGAATCAGCCAGACCAAACTTCGTTGCTCGTTTGTCTAGATGTTAAACTTTAATTCAGATTCATTTCCAACTATGATCTATTTAATCTGCACGCTAACGATCTTGATAATCTTTTGATGATTCGATGCAGGCCACAAATAACTTTTGTAATGCAGGTTCATGTCATCTAATTTGCCAATTTGTCGAAATCCATTACAATATTTGGGCAATTTGCCACGAATCATTCTCCAGTATTGTGATTTGCTCTGATCGTCAGGATTTCTAACAGTGTGTGTAATTTACATTGAATTTGCTCCGATTCTTTTTTGAGACTCCAGAGTGCATACAATTTTTCATAAGTGACCAACCAGCCAAAGGATAGACAAATTATGCTAAATAATTCGAACCTATCTCTGCACCAGTTGCGTCTGATAATTAACAGGATAATACAGTAAGATCAGGTCTCGTGCTCGATTTTCGAGTTCAGTGTTTGAACAAACGTATTTAAGTTAGGGAGGATATGATATGATAGCGATCGCGTTAACCTGTGCAGCGCGCACAATCAGCTTGCTAATGTGGCGCAATGGTCTGGTAACGAGATGACGCAATGGCTTACTACCATGCACTGTCTTAAACAATGTTACCAACAGCCAAAGACAGGGGTCCGATTCAACATAAAATGGCACATATTTTATCTTACAACGTATATAGTACCTAGATGAAGGGTATATATACTTCATAATATTGCTCTAGCACAACCTGCAGCCCATTACTAATGACGCACCAGGGATCGTCTAGCTTGTTGACTGAAGAGGTGAGCGCCTCGTACGGGTCCATACGGGACAATATACATATCAGATAGCATACGCGCTTCTGAGAGCTTTGAAGTAGATGTGGTTTGTCCAGGCGTCAAAGACAAATATTATGTCGAAGACAAGTTCATCTTGATATTCAGCAATACAAATTATAATATCAAATGTCATTCCTCGGTTAAGGATATTTGACAATTTCTTCTCTACCAGGGGTCACACATTCATCTGGATAGTCAGCAATACAAATTATAATATCAAAGGTCATTCCTCTGATAATGGTATTTGACCTTGTCTCCTCTACCAGGGCTCACACGTTCATCTTGATAGCCAGCAATACAAATTATAATATCAAAGGTCATTCCTCTGATAATGGTATTTGACCTTGTCTCATCTACCAGGGCTCACACGTTCGTCTTCATAGCAAGCAATACAAATTATAATATCAAAGGTCATTCCTCTGATAATGGTATTTGACCTTGTCTCCTCTACCAGGGCTCACACGTTCATCTTGATAGCCAGCAATACAAATTATAATATCAAAGGTAATTCCTATGATAATGGTTTTTGACATCATCTCCTCTACCAGAGGCCACACGTTCATCTTCATAGTAAGCAATACACAATTATAATATCAAAGGTCATTCCTCTGATAATGGTATTTGACCTTGTCTCATCTACCAGGGCTCACACGTTCATCTTGATAGCCAGCAATGATAATGTATAATGTTTTTGACATCATCTCCTCTACCAGAGGCTCAAGTTTATCTTCATAAGCAATACAAATTATAAATATCAAAGGTCATTCCTTGATAATTGTATTTACCTTGTCTCAAAGTGTCATTCCTTCTGATAATGGTCATTTGACCTTGTCTCCTCTACCAGGGGCCACACGTTCATCTTGATAGTCAGCAATGAAAATTATAATACCAAAGGTCATCCAAATGGTCATCATCTCCTCTACCAGAGGACGTTAATAGTAAGCTATACAAATTATAATATCAAAGGTCATTCCTCTACCAATTTTCAGTGTATCCTCTACCAAGGGCTTTCTTTAACAACTTCACGATGGGTGGAAATTGTAAACTAGCAGGGTTGCTTTTTGCAAGCAAACGTTATCCAACAGAAATATCAGTTCAACTTTTATCTCCCCTATTCGCGCAGTGTCACCCCGTTCTGACAGGCGTCATATAGGCCCAACACAGCTTACACAGCGAAACAGCATTCACCATAAGAAAATGATGATGAACTGTTATAGCCCCCACCCCCACTCCCACACACACCTCTCCCGTTAACAGAGTCATATAAGGCCAACGCCTGACATAATTGCATTGCGCTTACAATCAGTTGCACCCTTAAATAGACGTACGGCCGCATTAAAAATACAAAACACATGTTCCAATGCCATCATGCACGACTTTCTAACCACACAAATAACCTTTTATGTTTGCATGGGCATCGAAAACAGCAAATACTGGTGCAATAACGATTGGGAAAGATGTCCTGACATTATATATTATCATAATTGTATCCGGCCCAATTGCGATGATTTATCATACACACAATATTTTTGTTTAAGGTTAGAACTGTCGAGTCGAGACAGATTTGTAATATCTTGCACGCCCACTGGAGAAAAGGATTTGGCACCAGCGCATAATGAATAGCCCATCATTGCTGTACTCGGAAATAGCATCGAGGAATTTACCTCGATAATACCACATAGTGATAATCATTGAGTTTATTTCTATCAATAATGATCAGAACAAAGGTTTACTTTGTATGTAATGGTGTATTTGATGTCACGATATTAAGCCATGTATACGTTCGCTACTAATTCTATATTAAGCGAAATTCTAGTATATCAATCACATATATAAAGGAATAATAAACAATGCGTCTTCGATAATTTTGCATGACAAAGGCAAATAACAGAAAATGTCCATCACATAGGTGGAAAGTCAGCGTTGTCCAATTGGTACAGTGTGCATCACAGCAGGGTGGTAGTATCAACAAACAAAACAATTATATCCCGGTTTTATTGTACAACTTGGACAAAATGAGAGAACGCTTTGTATAATATATGTTAATATCTTTATCCCAGTACCCATATATATTTGTGTATACATATAGATATATATATATTGTAATGCATATATATAAGTATATTATATATATGATATCAATATATATATATCTATATTATATATATATATATATATATATATATATATATATATATATATATATATATATATATATATATATATATATATATATATATAGTATATTCATATAAATATATTTATTTATATATATATATTTATATATATAGATATATACATACATGTATATATATAGATGTATATCTCTAACATATATATATATTGATAGTAGATATGAATATATATACATATACTATGTACATATATATATAATATATATATATGTATACATATATATATCTCTATATATATATATATATATATATATACATTATGTAGCTATCTCTAACTTGAAGGTACTGTAATGTACAATCATCTCATACATTATGTATATTAATCGTATTAGTAAGAGTTTAGAAATGCTCATGCGTATGAACAGCCTAACCCTTAAATTAACACCCTGCTTTATTTTCACAATTGTCGATTTTGGGGATTTAAATGAGGAAAGGGATTCACCAGTCCAAATTTATCAGTCATTTAAAACCAGACAACAATAAAGGTTAGCAGCGGTTAAGGACAACTAAGGTAAATTAAGTGGCATGATGATAATACATCGGTTGGTAAACACCGCAATTAATGTTAGCAGGTAGTCTGCCAGATGTGTGCAACTATGTCGCAGGAAGGCGGCTCGAGTGTGGACTAAAAAACCGTAACATTGATACCTCGATTGCTACCTGTTAGTTTAGTATATAACCACCGTCGCTTCACTTCGCAAAATGCTTTTGACGTCGATTGTGCAATTTAAAGACGAAATATCCTAAATAATATATGTGTTGTTACCTTCTACATTATTTAACATATCTATATTGCCCCTATATAGTTGACCGACTGACAATTCAATGTCATGGTTAAGTTATGATAAATGACAGTACTTATTAGAAGCTAAGTCTTCGTTAACAACCAATTAACCATATGGCAGCTTGTGACGTCAGTAGATCTATAACACATTATAGTTGCTGTACCGCTAATGGGAATAACATGGAGTTTATAATTGGGGCACTTAGCTTGCCCTCTATTCCTGAGTCTTCCAAACGCATGGTAAGATTCTGCATTTGCCTATAGCGTTAAACTATAGCTAAACAGAAAAACTGCAGAAGCTCTTGAACCTTACATATTTACGAATCACTGTTTTTATTGCGTACATTTTACCCGGGCGACTGACCGTAGATAACGCACACATATCCACCATTCATGCGATAATACCTTTTCAGTTATACATAGCGTACAACATTTGATATGCACCATAAATAATTAGTTTGCTATCAATAATGCTCGATTGTTCACCTAACAATCGAAAACAAACCCGTCGCTGGAAACTTCATAAGCATTTTCCCAAGATGATAGTCGTTTATAGTGGACATGCGGCTATTGTTCTCAAGTTTATCATTCAATGAGCAAGTATATCATTTATAGATGGGTGGCATACACATAGAATAGACCTGTTATATGTAGTGGTTGATATTGTTGTACGGAGCCGATATTTACTGAATGTTTGATACAAACAGGTTAAATTCTTAATTAGCTTTGGAAGGCGGGATGACAACTGTGGATGCCCCGCAGCATATTGTTGTTTATAGGTATAATCCATACGGATTGTGGTTTTTCAGGCGTGGCTCTGAATGAATATCATGATTTGGGGGTCATATCATTACAATCACTCATCCTGATATTTGATTCGACGTCGTTTTCTTTAGAATTTAGGATTATACTTTTGCCTAGTCATTCCAATCATCATTTTATGATATCAATATATCTAAGTCATGTTTTCGTAACTACAGGTACGGTTTTGTGAGACCTCAGCATTGAACAAACATTGAGTAATATACAAAGACGACCTCTTAGATCATTGGAAGCGTGAGCAGCGCTAAAGGGGTCGCAGTGTTATTGTGTTTATAGAGATGATATGTGTGCTCGTTTGCCATTCACCCGCATCATTACTCCAGCTGAACAAGCTCTTTAATAATGGAAAGGGGTCGAACCTTTATTCAACGCAATGACCCTTTCGACACGTAATAACAATTTTGCAAGTGAGACTTCAAAGATTAAATAAGCCCGCTGGCTACGTCCGATATTTTCAGCTGTCACGTGATTAACCTGCTCGAGAAATATCATCAAACTTCAATTAAATCTGTGCTATTGCGTGCAGAACCTATTCAACTGCATATACAACACATGACCTGTTGCGCCTTGAAGTTTGCATCAGATTTGTGCTGTCACAAAATAGTAATGCTGGCACCATATATTCAACACACGTGCCAAGCATCTTGCTTCCCATTATGCACTCCTGCTTGGCGAGGCTTTTAATCTACATCAAGTATCCAGAGACAAATTTACGTACAAAATACTGTCTTGCGTTTGAGCGACGCAGTCCAGTCATGTAGGAGTGCACTATGGTTTGATGTCTCTCTCTATCAGTCAAAGAGGATATATATTTCATTTCATCTATGCATATGAGACATGAAATGAGTCTTGGTGGTTTCTGCGAATTACAAGTGGCAATGTGCTTCGACCGTATTAGTCTTCTATTATCTGTAAGGTGTTGTTTCATGAGAACTTATTATGGCATGATAATATTGCTCATGAAGCTGCGCTTTTTAGACAATGCCTTTATACAGTAGCGAACCAGTGTATATTAGTCCCATTATCAGGTCCTAATTCAACGAAAATGGGAAAAAACAGAGAGGATAAGTGGAAATTTCCTTAATGTATCCCATTCCTAATTGTTTGTGTCTAATGATTCTGATATTTCGACCCTTATTAGGCACATTTCCCTATCCATTTGCACTTCAGTTCGAACAAATATAAAACACTAGTCTGTTAGAGTATTTTCGGTTAACTAGTAATGTATGTGTTGTGCCTCTCATTGCAAGCATATGATGGTGATATATCAACATGCATGAATAGTGCAGGTCATAGCAACTTTGTATTTTTTTTAAACCAACATGATGCAGCATACCCATTATACAGTGTTGATGAATGAATTATAACCCACCTTACGGTACAATGTTCTTTGCATTTCAATTGTCTAGGATCTGTAGAGCAAATAATGTTCAATGCCCTATAGGATGTAGCTTTACAGGGCTTGTAATACTGTCTTTGTGCCGCAAGTACTACAAGGTGAACACGAATGGCAGTGCGAGTTAGATGAAATAATTGAGCAGCACATTTTTCAGTCTTTAGCCATTTGTCTGAAATGCGTAAGCAATCGACTTTGATGTCTTACCAAAATAACGATCGTCATATGGATAGAGTTGATAGAGTTCACTGAAGGAGAAGACGCAAACAAGCACAGTTTACAGCAACAGTATCTTGACTTCATTTCATGAGTGCTGTCGGGATATTGTAACTGTAACTGAGCGTAAGTAATCGATCGATTACGTCAAAAGCTTCCGTCAACACTATCTGATGTAGTGGCACGGCCACCGCTGATTACTGACTTACTTAAGTTTGACGTGTGTCTTGTTTGCAACAAAGCACCGGTTTGCTTTACAAAATTTATTGAATGAGCGGATAATAAGGCTGTGAATGAAACGTCAACAATCAGGTTATATTTCCTTTATAATTGTATATTGTGTCAAAATGACATTGGAATAGATGCAATGATAAGTTTCAATACGTCAACGTCATAAATCGTCTGTCAGAGAGATTTTAAAACTTCGGACACACATCAAAAATTATAATAGCAAAATAATATAATGCACCGAATATTTTGATATGAATTCTTATGGAATATTTATCCTTTTGACCGAAAGGAACGCCAGGAAGATAGCTGATATGGAAAATTCCGACGCATAGTGAAATTGCTCAACAAGGTCTAAATATCGCATATACGATTAATGTGATCCGCCATGCAATCAAACTCAGCCACTACTTATGTGCTACGCAAACATTCGATCGGCTGTGCGGATCAATACCGATGCTGCTCATGTATATAATAACGACTCAAAGATCAGTTAATTTCCCATCGCACGTAACCTTCGACGAGAATAATTCCTTATAATTCCAGTCGTAAATGAAAAACTAAACAACACATCGGTTTCTATACATGCCACCAGTGACACGTCGGACTTAATTATATTTAGAAGTAGATCTGACTGCATTAGATAGAACATGGCTAGCTTACTGAATTAATGTTAAACTGATCTTAGCGGTACATCCTCAAGCAAATCGATTGATTATGTTGATACAAAATCACGATTATCACAATGCGCCAGTGCCATATAATAAGGCTGTGAATGAAACGTCAACAATCAGGTTATATTTCCTTTATAATTGTATATTGTGTCAAAATGACATTGGAATAGATGCAGTGATAAGTTTCAATACGTCAACGTCATAAATCGTCTGTCAGAGAGATTTTAAAACTTCGGACACACATCAAAAATTATAATAGCAAAATAATATAATGCACCGAATATTTTGATATGAATTCTTATGGAATATTTATCCTTTTGACCGAAAGGAACGCCAGGAAGATAGCTGATATGGAAAATTCCGACGCATAGTGAAATTGCTCAACAAGGTCTAAATATCGCATATACGATTAATGTGATCCGCCATGCAATCAAACTCAGCCACTACTTATGTGCTACGCAAACATTCGATCGGCTGTGCGGATCAATACCGATGCTGCTCATGTATATAATAACGACTCAAAGATCAGTTAATTTCCCATCGCACGTAACCTTCGACGAGAATAATTCCTTATAATTCCAGTCGTAAATGAAAAACTAAAAACAACACATCGGTTTCTATACATGCCACCAGTGACACGTTGGACTTAATTATATTTAGAAGTAGATCTGACTGCATTAGATAGAACATGGCTAGCTTACTGAATTAATGTTAAACTGATCTTAGCGGTACATCCTCAAGCAAATCGATTGATTATGTTGATACAAAATCACGATTATCACAATGCGCCAGTGCCATATAATAAGGCTGTGAATGAAACGTCAACAATCAGGTTGTATTTCCTTTATAATTGTATATTGTGTCAAAATGACATTGGAATAGATGCCATGATAAGTTTCAATACGTCAACGTCATAAATCGTCTGTCAGAGAGATTTTAAAAATTCGGACACACATCAAAAATTATAATAGCAAAATAATATAATGCACCGAATATTTTGATATGAATTCTTATGGAATATTTATCCTTTTGACCGAAAGGAACGCCAGGAAGATAGCTGATATGGAAAATTCCGACGCATAGTGAAATTGCTCAACAAGGTCTAAATATCGCATATACGATTCATGTGATCCGCCATGCAATCAAACTCAGCCACTACTTATGTGCTACGCAAACATTCGATCGGCTGTGCGGATCAATACCGATGCTGCTCATGTATATAATAACGACTCAAAGATCAGTTAATTTCCCATCGCACGTAACCTTCGACGAGAATAATTCCTTATAATTCCAGTCGTAAATGAAAAACTAAACAACACATCGGTTTCTATACATGCCACCAGTGACACGTTGGACTTAATTATATTTAGAAGTAGATCTGACTGCATTAGATAGAACATGGCTAGCTTACTGAATTAATGTTAAACTGATCTTAGCGGTACATCCTCAAGCAAATCGATTGATTATGTTGATACAAAATCACGATTATCACAATGCGCCAGTGACATATGTTGAAGACAAACTTAATGCTGTACATCCTAGTAATTGCGACCACAAACGTGTGAGATATAAGACCCACTAACGGTTATTTTAACATCACGACGGATGAGATTACTGCTATTTACTCACGTTTTACGAATGTTTCTGATATCTGTGCAATCCGGTGTTGTTTAATTTTGTGTAATTTTAGCTCTTTAACGGTAACGGTCATGATTAAGATATTTCTTAAGCGACATTTTAGCATGTATGGGAGACATTCCTACAATTAGACGGATTGACAGCCCGGATTCAAAACCAGCTGTTCTAGAAACACTTTGATCAACTGCTGTCTACCTACACCCAACCCTTGATCTATTTGATGCTTTATACGATAGGTTATTGATATGGCCGTTGCCATTGTTCATTTCAATTAACTGCAATGAACTAAATAACATTTTCAAGTACCTTTGATTGATCATAGTCTATATCTTTGAGATTTGCTATTGACTTTTTAGGACTTTTATTAATTGCGTTCATCGCTGTATCACGAGCATGCTTGTTTGTGTCGATAATGGTATTACTTCGAAAGAGACGCATAGCGGTGTTAATTGTAATATATTATATGCATAAACACCAGGGTTGTTACAAAATGCGGATAACATCAAAGCGTATTTTGTCAAATGATTGCGGAGAGTTAGATACAGAGGAAGATGATCACGTTAATATACGATAGGAAAATATATTCGTAAATGTAGCGCGCTCGTTGCGACAAATAAAACAAATACTCGTGAGGCCATTCATCACATCTCCAAGCGCAATGGTCACTGCTTTCAATTCTCGATTGTACGTATCAGCCCCTCTTACTCACCCCTTGAGATCGACACAATACCGCAAAGTAGAAAACGAGACAAAGGGCACAATGATTGTCGTCTACCTAATGTTTACCTGTGGTAAGCTTTCGTTTAAGACAATAAACATCCATTGCTTAGTTTGCCTACACAAACATCGACCGCAAGTCGAGTATGTGCGTTGTGGTGTTCTGTTTAAACAGGATTAACTTTAAAGACAAGAAAACGAGATTTTTTCGTCCATCGGCTAAGCTCATATATACGAATCTAACTGAAAGCTCAGAGGCTATTGCGCATTTCTAGGGACCATTATATTGCAAGCTCTAATTGAAATAATATGGGTAATTTTATATACAATTACATATATATATATATATATATATATATATATATATGTGTGTATATATATACATACATATATATATCCATATATATATTTATATATATATATATATATATATATATATATATATATATATATATATATATATATATATATATATATATATATATATATATATATATATATATATATATATATATATATATCAGTTGTATTGACGATATAAGCGTAACCCATTGCTATCATTGAACGCACTGACTCGTATGTGTGTAATACTGGCATGCACTGCTCTTTGCTGATACACATAAAGCTCATAAGTTATATCATTTGTAAAATAAAATATTTGGTTATCGATTTACGTCGTGTTGAATTGCCTATTACTGTTGCTTGATAATAATTAAATTACACATCATATGACGATAATATTATCAGAGATATCATGCGTTGTTTCAAAGTGACGCAGAAGTTTTGTAAGGGTTGATTGTGGCTCTACATTTCTTAATAAGCATAGGCATAACTGATAGACTAACTTGCATTGTACGAGGAAGAAGAAATAAACTTTTCTAGATTGAACGATGCGGAACACTCTTACGCAACGAGCGCCGCAAGCTTTTCGTTTGCAAATATATTTTATATACTTGCAACGAACGCACAAAAAAACTACATCTCAGTCGTAACGTAGAAACCCATTACATAAACCGCCTCTCACTACTGATCGACGCGCAATATATTTCGATGCTATGGCATTATGCAATCAACTCATACATTGAATTAACCATGTAAGCTGTGACTCTCATAGAATCGTAAATACATATCACACTAGTGTATTGAAATAACAAAGTGAACTAACGTACACCTAGGCCTATACTTGACCTGTCTGCTACTTCCTCGTGCATCGTAGAACACATTACATAGTCATATTTACAAAGATAAGAGAAAACCTACAATGCATCAGAGCAGGTAGACACTTAACTGAGAAAGAGACGGCGCCGGAGATCTGTGTTAATGCTCTGGCCATGTGTCTGCATAACCATTCAATTCACATAGACTGCGAGACAGTGAGGTTGAGTAACATGCATTGGTAAATTGATCACTTTGATTTTCACATATCGTGTCTCGTCAAGAATATCAATTCAATATTCTCCCGATTTATTCAGACTATACTTGATTAATATGGCTTCTTTGATTATCCTTGTGGCACTGCAAGATTCAAGTTCCCAGTTGACTCTTTGCTTAACGTTATCAACGGATTACGTAGCTAGCAAATGGAATAAACAAATTCTTAGAAAATACATTACGCCATTGGCACATCGCCAGTAAGCAACGCTGTCTGATGACCCATGGATATCGAGGTGATTGCAAAGATAAATACGCATTCTGAAACCTAGGGCCGAATAAGTGCCGAATTCCTCAATTTGGCAGCGAAACCTAATAAATGCGCACTCTCAATGGTCACCCGCAATTATCGAAGGACAAAATAATTGCCCATTCTTTGAAACCGAAAACTGGAAAGTAACTACCAAAATATGTATGTTATTAGATAATACGTGCGAAGCAAACTGATAAAGAAGTCCAATATGATAACGCAAGAGAGATGCGGGATGGCAGTGCTGAAATTACATCGTCAAGTAATGTATATGCGGCGATTACGTTCTTCTGCTAGCTGCCAGACTGTATTGCAAAGTCAAGCAAAAGAAGCGGGCATTGATAATAGCCAGAGAATATTAGGTGTTTTGAAACTCTTTTCGCCTTAATGATTATTGGGTAGTTGGGACTTGCTAATACCGTTGCAGAGAGAAGTAGGGAGAATATGCAGCTCAGTATAAGCAACGCAATAAAGCCAAATAAATGTCCAGTAACGATAAAAACGGAGGCAAATTGCGAGGCAGCAACACTTGCTGCGTCTATATATAGTGCGAAATTCGGGCAAGAGATGACTGCTAGATAGCCCTAAAACAGATTTACCATATCATATTGTTCATTTGTTGTGACCCCTACATCGTTAAATGGATGTCCATATAATGGCGTGTTACGTTACGAAAGACTGGTGATGATGATTTGTATGAATAGTTGATCACGATATCATTACTTGTATATATTGCTTTCTATTCGTTAATGCCCGATTGAAAATTACGACAAACAAAACGTTTCCTTCGCCTTAATGCCGCCCCTTCGCCATAAACCCGCTTCTTCGACCTAATCCCGTTTATATAGTTACATAGTCTTCTACTGCCTAAATGGGATACAATAACGCAGTGGAATATTCGCTCGCTTCTCCTACGACTCCATAAATATAGATGCTAAGTAATGTGTTGTTATCTCAAAGACAGAGCTAAATGTAACTTTCTCTCGTCGTTTACCAGATGTCTATCATGCTTATTGCCACTTTTGATGATATTGTAGGTATTTCAGAGATGATAACATGATTTTGATTCTGAATTATGTCACAACAGCGCTGCGTATGGAAATTTAGCTAGCCTTCCCCAGCGCTTCATTAGGCTTACGTATTTCCATCTTGTTTTCTACCTCTGACGGCTCTAGGCACATCTGCTGTCATATGCACTGGTATGTTTAGTATGTATCAGCTTGGGTATGCCCGTGCAAATTCTTGATTGAGGTTGGTTATATTTGTGAGTGAAAGCTTATGTTAATTCCGAATCAAGCTGTGCAATCATGGCCCTCCCGATAACTTCTTTACAGCAATACTGAGTCACTGTAGGCTGATTCGATGTCCGACTGTGCATCAGGAAATAGATTTCAAATGCAATTTGCACCTTAACAGCTACTAATTAATAGAACGATACGCAGGTGCTGTGCTAAGGTGTGCTATGTGTGTGATAGAAATGTTAAGATCGTTGAAGCAAAACCCAACATTAGCTTAGCCTACACGAGTTCAGTATCAGAATGGTTAGCACGGTACCGAGTTCCATGCGCGTGTTATTTGACATTACTCGATAGCTACCCAAACGATATACATTATTTGACATCTTTATACATATATGATGATGATGATGGTGGTGGAAATGGTTGTGGTGGTGTTGGTGGTGGGTGCAGTGATGGTGGTGGTGGTTGTTTTGGTGGTGGTTGAAGCAATGGTAGTTGTGGCGGCGGTGGTGGGGATTTTTGTGTTGTCGGTGGTGGTGTTGGTGGTGTTGGTGGTGGTTGCGGCGGTGTTTGTGTTGATGATGGTGTTGGTGCAAATTTGATCCATCGACGGCATATAACCCACAAGACTAGTGCGTTCCCCATAAGTTTTATATCTATTCACTAGGTCCAGAAAATGCAATGCGTAACCAAAGTGCTTTTTACAGTGAATAGCTCCACGCGGAGTGGTATCATTCATTACAATCTAATGCAGCCATGGTACAAATTAGAGAGCTTGTCAATTCAACTGTCGATTTAGGTGCTCGATATAATTAATCACACGAAGAATCAGCGTTCAATATAGTCTACTGGAAAAATATTCTATTAATATTGTGCTCCGGCGAATGCATAATGGACGTCTTGGGCGGCCAAATGTTCTATATTTGCATTGGCAAGTGCATATGGATAATGATATCGTTATGACTTTAGTATTGGAATTTCAGTAAACAGCTTGTTGGAGCTTCTTTACTTGTTTATTGCTCGTTGCGAGCATCAACTGCCCATAATCTTGATATGTCAGAGATTTAGCGACTGTGCTCATAGTCCTGAGTTGCTAGGCCAGATTAGTTGAAGCACCTCCCATTACTTATAGCATGCAACGCTTTTAATATTTTAACCTAGGAAATACCCTCATTTGGAGCCACTACATGCCATTGATCAACTTTGTATTACCCTATATTTATGATGATGTTGGGAATTACCCGTCAAAGTCTAACCGCCAACACCAGTCGCTAAGTGACTCAAGCACTATTTTGGGGATTCCCAGACCCATTGTGAATATTTGACAAACGACGGGGAGAATCCAGTAAATATATATTGAATCTTAAAAACTGGGAAGCCCAAAAATCACTGTGTGGAAGGGACGAGGAGATTGTAAACATATTTCATTCAACTATACGATGGATATCTCGTTTATTGTGGTGTCAAACAATTACAATTATATGACTCATCAAAGATTACGACTGGATTTACTAACTATAATAATGGCTGACATTTTCACTGTACATGTTGATCGCAATCTATGTAGTTAATAACAGATTTTGGTGATTCATACCAGGGGAGTTGAAAATCATATTTATCATGCAAGTTGTTATGCCTAATGATATATGCCAGCAGCGCAAGTAACATTAAGGCAGTTACAATCCTACCAGTAACGGTTTAACACTTTACAATGGCATTAACAAACGCTATCTGATTAGTGTAATGACCTGAGCGTCACCACCATTGCAGTACACCACGCCTCATACAGCATCTGTGGTCACGCTCAGATCACATTGGTGGCTCCATAATGAAGTTAACTCACGTCATATATTAATGGTATATCAAATCTGTAAATAATTGAATTGCAAAATAAAATGATAGAGGAGTCTGTCTGAAAAAGTTCGCATTATAAGCAGTGATCGACACCACTCAGGTCGGCATAGTAATACTATAGTTATGGTAGATGTGTGGTCTATCTGCGAATGCTGATGTGATCCACGAATAGAAATGCTTGCTACAGACTGAAAAAAAACCTGTAACTGTGGCAAAAGATTTGCCTGCTTAATACATTTAGCCTACTAATCTCATTCCGGACGAAAATAGTACGTCAAGCAAAGGGCTTTCACCTCAACAAACAGCTTGTTTTGCATTTTCGTCATGCCTCTGCTTGGATTTGCATAACCCACTTTTCCTAATTTACCGGAGTTGAAGAAAGTAAACACTATTTTGTGTGCTGAGTGTAATACAGCCATGACAAACTGTATATATTAAGTCAGCAAAACAACACAAATAGCTTTCATGTACTTATTGTGAAACGCATAATGCTCGTTTATCAGGTTTGCTCGTAGCAACACGCATTTACACAGAGACATTCCTTTTAGTCGTATTTTGCCTAACATACGCAACCGTTATCCCAAGTCTGTTGGAAATAAATATGCAGAATCAATACGCACTTAAATCTTAGCGAAAAACCCGCCCTAGATAGATAACGATGTGCTTTATCATTATCCTGTCGGATGAATTAAGCGCTGCTTGCGATGGTGGTGTAATCCCTAATGCGGGCAACACTTGATCATACATCGCAAGGCAGAATGCCCTGAATATCGCCGAGTGTGACAAAATTGCTTATGCTCATCAACGCTATATGCTTTCATTGCAGCGCGAAAATACCATCATAATATTAAATTATACTCCGGAATGCATATGTATTCTTTAGAAAATGCCTATATAGTGTTTGCATATAATGGTGGTAATGATTTATAATACCTCCGAGTACCTCGGATTGCGTCGGCAGCTTACCTACATGTCGCAAATATACGTGTCTTCACCCCAGTCAATAGCATCATTCTTAATTGCATCCTCACAGCTGCCTAAAGTGACGAAAATGCATGAAATTTAGATTACAAATAGCACGTAGGACAAGTATATGTTCCAGGTACCTTTTTTCAGGCAAGTTCGATTAACAAATCAGCTTGACGTCAGTAAATTCGTATAACTGTGCAATCTTTATTTAACAGAGCTTTCGCATTGTATTGAGCAAACAACACCGTTTTTTTTATCAAAACACGAACGCTGGAGCGCTAGAATTTATAAATTATTTCTGGTTAATTGCGTGTTAACTATATGTAGCACACACATTTAAAAGCCATGGGCGAAATGTTAACATACATGTTTACGACTATTGTTGTCTCTTAAAGGGTTTTATGACAGGCTTTAGCTCTATGGCTAGATACAACGTTTCTTTTGTCGATGTAGTTAAAATAAGAACCATGCTTAACAGTGTACATCAGGTGGCTAACGCATATAATATTTTGCTACTCCCGTCATTATTGACCAACAAATAATTACCCTGCAACGCATTTTAGTCTGTTTGCGGCAACAATATACACACCGTCATCGACATCATCGATATTTCAAGCCATATACGTTATTCTCTTACTGCTATACCATACCACAATTACGTAAATAAGGCCCAATTAGCAACAGCATTACTTCCGATTCAAGTTATGAAGGAAACCACGAAGGAAAAGTAAATGTTTGTTTTTTGACAGACCAATTTATTACAATCGACATTCTTTAGAACCATGCCATTGCTTACATTTAACAAAAACTACTTCTCTTGTAAATGCACGTTATTGCTGAAGCTTAGGCGATCATTTTATGTTTAAAAACCCGAAGTGAACAAAAATTGTACGTATAAATCTAAAGAAATAACCACTTACACGTTTACGTTGTGCCGAAACAGATACTGTCGAGCAAATTGTCGGCTGTCACTTATCTTGATGAAAAAGGTTAATTTACGTCCAATTCCATTTGTATGTATTGCCCTCAAAACGTTTTTCGGCTTTGCAGTCCTCTGGTTTGCGGAATTCTATGTTTATTCATCCTGTTAATTTTGTTATTTCATGCCCTTCGCGTCACATCTGTGCCTGAATGCACAGACCATAAGGCTTCTGGTGAGTTTTCTGCCACATGATGTTTGTTTCTCGGGGCAACTGTATGCAGAATTGCAGTGTAATCATGGCATTAGCCGATTATTTGTTAATATCTCCAGCGCGTTATCGTGGTTAAAGATGGGGCGAGGTACATTTTCACAACGGGAAAAAATACGCAGTGAATTTACCAATCGTGTGCAACACACGTTACATTAAGCTAGGAATAAAACGCTGATGACGCTTGCTACTA
>CM067348.1:45297751-45344284 GCA_034190875.2 Urechis unicinctus | reverse complement strand
GTGATACGTTTGTTTTTTCTGTTGGCAGCCCATCTGTGTTATGTATTTGAGGCTCATATCTGATAAATGGCATATATCTGTCGGAATTCAAGATATCGTTGTATTTTCTGTCACTTGATTTATATATGTGAGAAAAAAATACCATCAATGTAATATGTATCTTCCATTTCGACAAGGGAACATGATTTCCCGCTTATGCGTAATGCTGCTCTAACCGTTACAAGTAACCAGATATAAAACATACGATACTGTCCAATATATATCAAATAAGAACGCCACCACAGTGATGCAACAACACTGAAAGTGCCACAACAACATGCTTACTAACCTGAAAGTGTCACAACATTTGATTGACAGTAACTGATTGCCTACAGCTTGGAGTTCGGACAATATTGTTATCACAATAAAATTACAGTCTATAAATCCTGTATACCTGCAGGCTTTACAATTATCCAAGCAATGTAATACAACAACATAATGATGCTGTTGTTGTGAAATTATGCTGCATTATATCAAAATATGGGCATATTTTGACATAATTATGAACAAATGTTATGTTATTTTCTCATTTCTATGCTGTATCTTGTAGCGCTTAATATAGAAATATGCATTTTAAATAATCGTGAATTGTGTCACAGAAACAACAAAACCAAGACACATTCCCGTTTTGACTGTCATTTTCATTCCATAATCCTGTTTGTTCTAAAAAAAGTATTCACTGCTTAAGCACACGCGGTAGTAGGCATGTGCCGAGGTTACATGTGCCATTTTGCACACTGTATTATATCGTAGGTCGGAAGATGATGAACGTTCTGACACCAATGCGCTGATGACCAAATGTAAAATAACACCAGTTTGTTTGCCTCTCGAAACATATATTTAAGGGGCTACATCCGAAAAAAATGGCCTTTGTAACAGATATTCGCAAAAATCAGAAATGTTGAATGGTTATCACGACCATAGGTTATAGCCTGCATCCAAAATATGACAGCGGATCTACCGTCATGAGTTGTTGCAATGGCAAAAATTCTAAATGTGACAATAATAAAATGATTTGTATATGATACGAATCATTCGTAACGCCCATTGTCACATATCCATTACCACAAAAAGAACCTGATTACAAGATCAACCATTAGCTTCTTGTAAGCCTACTCTTGTAAGCCTACTGTTCAAAGCTCATATCAGTAGCGTGACAAGCAGCGTTTGAGCGAAGTTTATTGTTTTGCCTTGGCTTTCAATATTGTGATTCACCAAGATTTCCAGACACGGCAATTTGCCACACTGTCTGCCCACGTCAAACATATATTCGCGCAATCTTGGCAATTGAATAAGAATAATTCCTATATTTAAATGTATCTAGTGTGATTTGTTTGGATTTAAAAAAGGGAATGGACGAAATAAATATTCAAGTTAGTATAGATATAATTTGGGGCTACATGATATAAATAGCAGATTTATATGCCCCAATAACAACACCCTCCCCCCCCCACCCTCTACCGTACCCCACTACGACGATTTACTATAAAATTCCTCTTGCAACTGTAATTTATTGAGTTAAAACTAGGGAAGGAAGATCCCATGAATAAAGCTTACTCCTACCTTTACGACAGCACTCTGCTCTTTACTGTTAATTACTAATCGGATAATCGCACCCAAAGCTCAGTATCTGAAGTTCGGGTACTTTACCGCCAGTATATTACCGAATGGACCACATATATAGCAGCAATAGCCTTATATGTTTGCACGACTTCAACAGCAATATATTCGCAAACATATACCCCAATAAACACAATGCTTCCAACCGTGGCTTCACGATTTGCATGCGAATCGAAGAATATATGTATTGCACTAGATCGAGTAATAGGCATTGATTAAACCATCTAGAAAATTTACACTTATATAAATAAAATTTCCTCGCGGCATTATTCAAGCCCTGTAACATACAGCTATGGCAGAAGAATAAATTAAGCTTTATTCAAGCCCTGTAACATACATCTATGGCAGAAGATACATGAAGCCGTCTATTCGATGTAGCATTATCTGCTTCTTAGGCTAGTCGTTAAATCAATGCCCATCGTCAGCAGACAAGAGTTTGTGCTTTAGTGCACTTTAGATACATATGAGATTGCTTTGCATAACTCAAGCGTCTTATTTTTGTTATGAAGCCTCGAAATAAAGCTGTTGGGCGAAATTACCAAGGCTTCATGTGCGTGATGCATTCAATTGGTTTACAATTGCTTGGAGGCAAAGGGGCTCTAAGGTAGGCTTATCTAAAGCTGATCGGTGGCCAGGGACAAGGCCGGGTAAAACCTTCGTGACTCTATCCATGGGCTGTAGTTCTCTATAGAAACAGAGCTGATCAATGACAGTACATTTGAGTTATGTGCACTTATGTTATTCATTTTTGATGAGGCCCGCTTTGGTTGTTGTATCCAACCCACTAATCATATCCTGAAATTATCAAATAACACCCCATTAAATTATTGTTCTATAAATATGTACGATTCGTATTGAACCTGCTCAAAAAAGCCTATGCAAATAACAGAACGATTGTTATTGATAGTTTCTTAGCAAATGAGTATTGCTAGACGAATCTGAGCTCAGCAAATGTGATTTGACATATGAGACTGTCCTATACCTAACTGCTGCGCTGAAGGCCATGATTTTTTTATGGTTTGATCACCCATTTGAATTGCCTCTGTTATACGAAATACCTTAAATGTTTAGAGCACATAGGTGTGTTGAAATCACCAACAGCAATAAAAAGTAAGTACCATACCTTTCGTCAGCCTTTCTTGTGAAAGAGAAAATGTCTGTGATACAGTAATTATTACAGAAAATGTAAGTGTTAAATTCGACGTACATCACAAGATAAGCATATGAACCAAAGGTCTTAAAATACCTTACATTTATTCTACCGCTAACATGGTCTGTTTTCGTTCGTTGATTAAACAATGTGTCATTATATCATATTCTACAGCAACTTTACGTCGATCCTATAATACGTCGACCCTATCAAGGCATGTTAATATCGGTTGAGAAAAAGTTAATTTTTATACTGTTGAGTTGAAGGATAATTGAACTGTAGGAAGGCCGATTAATGAAACGGCACGAGCATTTTGCATTCGCAACTAGGGAGCCACAAACTATGAACCTCTTAGGTGGCCATAAAGCCATATTAAAAATTTCATCGATGTAGTGAGCAGCACGAATGTACCATTAATCAATATGTATCGATGACACTATATCTGAGTCGGGAATAATCAATGCTTGTTGCATGCCTATACGTATTAAACATACATAAGGATAATAGTGGGCAGTATTGTATTTCAACAATGGGTTAGACAGTGTTTGCTTACACGTATGTACAGAGAGACAATGTAACAGAATGCTCCTCTAGATTAGCAGACAGCAAGTAGTACGTTTTCGAGGTATGTGACATAAGGTTTACCGTACGAAATGTAATTCTGCAATAAGGCGTCGTAAATTAGTATGGGAACATTTGTACTCATTATATCGCTTTATGTGAGCTTATACAATGCACCAAATGTTGTGCTGTGGGCTGTAGCGATTCAGCATTAATTCATATCCTGTCGTACAAAGTTGTGAATTGGCCAAGGATTGAGGTACATGCTTTTGTTATTTATCAGTTTCTGCTGTGAAGTAATATAACACGAAAACGCGTACATGTCACCAATGTATTGTTTCAGCAGTAATGAACAACAGAAACGCTAAACTATCCGCTTTAAGTTACTGGTTGCCTGTGGACATAGTTGATATTGCTAGGTGCATGATATAATGCTATCAACTGTGCGGCAAATGTTTCAGGCAATCTATTGTACAATGGCTTGTCTCTCATTTAGGGGATTCAGTTAGCCGAGTTTCTCTTACAGCATCATGCACGCGTCCATGTAATCCGCTAAACGACATCTTGCAGCACGAGTCATGGTTTATTGCGCTCGACGTAGAACGGCTTGTTTCACCTTGAAAACCATCAATCAGATAATAAAATAGAACTCGGTCTCTCGAGAATGAAATATAAAACTCAAATCTAAGAAACAACTTAAGCAACAACAGCTTTATACGGAGAAGAGCTGGGAAATGTTAAAGCTTTATTTTGCTCAAAGATTATCTTAACAATGCCAGAAACATCTGTCACATTTCCGTCACATCACGCTGATTATTTTTGTCTAATTGTCGGCGGCACACCTCATTGTGTTGATATTGATTGAAGGATGCATCCGAAGAATAATCAATTCGCACACATGCACTTGGTCAAAACAAGCTACAAGAACTGAATTGGATTATATATATATATAAATATATATATATATACATATATATATATATATATATATATATATATATATATATATATATATATATATATATATATATATATATATATATATATATATGTGTGTGTGTGTGTGTGTATATGTGTGTGTGTGTGTGTGTGTGTGTGTGTGTGTGTGTGTGTGTGTGTGTGTGTGTGTGTGTGTGTGTGTGTGTGTGTGTGTGTGTGTGTGTGTGTGTGTGTGTGTGTGTGTGTGTGTGTGTGTGTGTGTGTGTGTGTGTGTGTGTGTGTGTGTGACCCAACGTGTTGTTGGTAAATATATGACCTCGGCAGCCGCGTATTAATAATAGCCCCAACTTATCAAACTGCAAACAACACTATTGTTGTATTAACATATCCATTAGTAGATATTGTAATATCTATGGTTGGGGGTGTTCAGCATATATATGAAGACAAAATGTGCAGTGTCAGTACGGAATATTGGGAATCATAATTGAGTTTGAGATGAACTATGGTCAAACTGGTTGCGAAACTATGAAAAAAAATTTGTGTAACCCCATCGCTGCGTCGTCCATTAATAACAGAACATTAGTTTTAATCGAATTGCTGTTAGCATTTATTCTAATAAAATCGCTGTATTGAATTGTTCTCCTCGATTTGCTGTACGTAGGCGTATATAGCACCCTACATGTTCCATTATATAGATATTTGTTGTCTACCGATTAAACATCCGCTATACGAAATTGCGTTTTTATCCCAACGCAATCGAGGTCTAATGCTCTCGTACTCTTTACTAATCTGCGCCTACCGTGGTGGTTATATGACCAGACAGCTCGTAATATTCAAATATATGCGTTTTGCAATAGTTATGTGTAAAGAAAACGTGTAAGTAATGGTATATTGGATCTGTTGCAATATGCAGAGCCATGGCATATAGTTCCATGCATCCACGACACATTCGTAATATAGTTTTACACATATAATTGTATCATTCTTATATCGGACAGATGTCCTGTCCCATTTGTATACTCTGGTTTGTTTTATTACCTTAAACAGTTTATCTGACAAAATAGAGAGAGGCTAAATCATGCCTGAAAGCCCAGCAGCATGATGCATCACGACATGCGTCCTCTACTGTGCCAGATTTACTAACCTTGTCACTGCATAGCGATGGATTAAACACGGTCATGGCCCGACAAGAAGGTAAAGGCAATCGTGCTTCCGAGAGTAAAAAGTGCTACATATATTGTGAATTCTGAATTACTGTCGGTTGTTATTGCATATGTTGCTTTGCATTATGCTGTAGATGGACCCTGAAGCGTATTTCAATGTATCACGGTAATGACGAATAAATTATCAAACTCTCAGAGTAGCACCTTGTGTATAATCACATTCTTCCCAGGTTAATTCGGCTAGAGCAAATCATTCCATCACTATACATTTCGATTACTATGCAAATTATTAACTGTATTATATTATCATAATTGACAGACAATCTTTGTTTTTGCCCTCTAGCGCATTTACATCATTATTGCATGCTTTGCAACCATCACTAAGTGGAACAGAAGCGGAAAGGGGCCGAGAAGTTTATTATATTGCATTAGTGATCAGCAAGGAGTAGTTTTCTATGTAAAAATGCTTGTTTTTCCCCATCAAGCTAGATGACCTTCGACCAGGCCGACATTGATTGCGCCTTCGTGCGATTTAAAACTTATGTGTCCAGCTTTTCTTAAACTCTATGTTTCCCACTGAACACGACGATTCAGCCCGCATTATATATCACTATTAGGAATGTTACATCTCAGGAGGATGACGGCTTTAAATGTAAACTTTTTGTAAACAAAACAATGAATGTTGACAAAAGAATCATAGAATTAACATTCCACGTGGATTAAGCTTAAAATGTAATCGAGGGATGATGCATGAAGGAAATTAGTATACTTGAATACTGTTATTTAAAAGTCTTCGCGTCTTTGCGTTAATCCGCTGCTTGTGCATATTACGACGGTAGTATACATAACTGCAGAGAACGAGGTCACGAGCAAAAACGACTTGACAAAAGTGTGTAACGCTCCCATAATAAAGTAAGCAAACATTATTAAGCTACAACAACGAGCTGCTGATGCCGCGTTGCAGAAAAGACATATCTCTTTGCATACTCCAAGCATGCATTAGTGACTATGATTTCATAAAGTTGCGGTTGCAAGCATATCCATTGTCCTATATTTATCGTCTTGATCATAAGCGATGCGCAGAATATCTGCATGTCAATTTCCCAAAAGCGACTAAGAAATAGTACCTAAAAAGTAGAACAGTTCTTACAACTTTGATGCATAGCTTATTTATTACAAATCCTGGTCGGGAAGGAACTATCACTTAAAAAATACTTTGATACAGTATATTGGTCACTGTTCACATTCTTGCTACATTCTTATCCTTTGTTTTTACATTTTTGTGCCACTCTATATCATCGAACAATAATGCTCTCATTATGAAAATGGCACTTTGGTATGTTGATGAATTAAGTAGTCAATTTATTGCTGGATACAAATGCTCTAATGCTTTTTTTGGGCAATTTAGGTGAAAATGAATAAATACAAATACCTGGAAATAAACTGTTTGAGTAAACGTTGTTTATGCATCATCACATTCCAGTTCCTGTTGATTTGGATTCGTCGACCGAATCATCGCTTAGCAAATATGCTAGTGTGCTACAAGAAACAAATAGATTTCTTACTTGACATATGAGAAAAGATGCTTTATATATTTAGTGTAATATTTGACATATTAGGAATCGTTAAAGACTGAACTGTACAATAAATGTTTTTCATGCTAATTGTATTCGAAATTCAATTATATTATATGCGATGATTTTATGCAGGTGCGTGTATGAAGCTACACATTTGTCGAAAATTGGAATATATGACGGGACCTACAGACAAATTCATTGTATTGAAATGCCATCGGTGAAACAGGAGCTGCTGCAGTGAGCACGATGACAATGTGTACAATTCACAAGTTTTATCTGAACTGCATTCGCGAAAACTATTAGTTAATATTGTGATTTGGTCTTCGCAACGGTGTGGCACCTCCCTGGTCGGTTTGATTCTACAGTCACTTGGTTCCCATGAAGCGTGTTGAAAAACAAAACGCAGTAATAACTCCACGTGTGCTCAATGCATAACGCAAAGAAATGATCATGATATGTTTATCATTATCGTCGAAAGATGATGGCAGCATTTACAGGCGTCGCATTAGCTTTGAAAGATATATGTGGGCACATTTAGAAAGAACCACGTAAAAGCAAAAGCCTGATTTTGAGAGTAAACATATTTGGTAAATAACACGAAGCAGGATGAGTAAATATATCCAAACACAATTAAAGTAGTTCCTGACATCATGGAGCTGCTCATACGTTCTAGGTAGTTAAGCATTTACACATAATCCACGAAGCAATGTTAAACTACAGGCTTATAACTTACCTGTTGCAGAGGTTTTTCATGGGGCCATTATTTTACATTAAAGAGAGTTCTCTGATCGATCCATCTTACATTTTGCTAGCTAGTGAACGAAAAATATAGCTGTCAGGAACTGTCAGCTCACGGTGACGCGGGCGGTGAGAATAAAACTTAGATCATGTCTATCGTATGATAAGGATCAGATCCTCGCATCTCCGAACCTTAACCGGTAAACATGTAATAAATGTCTTCATTTGTGAATCACGATAAAAGCCATAAGCTATTCTGAAACTTCTCGGCAAACATTGTCTTATAACATGTAGAATTAGCTCTTTCTTTCATACAAAGGTTGACTCTGTTTAGTTTAAACACATATCAGCACCTTAGAAAATATGCCCATGCTACCCCGAGACTGACATATTTTGATGATCTTTATCGAACTGCTTCGACTTACCAGCAATATATTATAGCTTGCTGGTCATTGCAGAATTTGGACACATTCTCAACTTATACAACTGAAGTATCAACAGGTCAGTTTATAACAGCTGAAAACAGATGTAACCTAATCTTGACGTTGGTTTATTACATTGTTGTGAGAAACTGCACAGAAAAGAGTCAATAACGTCGTTTTGCATATAACTCCGTATCCGAAGCGTTTTATGTAATTTATATCATTGCTCGCACAAATCATTGATCTACAGGCAGAACAAGTCTGGCCGTGGCACCATACAGGAAGCAAGGCGCGGATGTTACATTACTTTTCAACAAATGCGGTACTTTTGGCATTGCTATGCTTTATGTAGAAATCATAATGCAATTTTCTGCCTTGTTTGTATTGGTGAAAAGTGTTACGCCTCGATACAATTCAGAAACCTTGTTCATCCACGATCTATCACTGATATGATGTTGATATTAATGTGCATGTTCTACACTATGTGTTTCAATCGGACTTGCAACATGTTGATATGTGAAGCCGATCAATAAATCAACTTGACCACACGACCATTACACAAAACGTGCGGCGTATTGATTTCAACAAAAATAACAGAAACAGTTCAAGATTAAAATTTTTCCATGCCAGAATCTCCAAAATCCCTGCTAATTCACATTCGCCATGTAATCCAATGAAACGAAAGCGCTTGAACAATTCTAATTTAAGAGCTACCATCAATGACAATTGATGATTAGATATAGACCAGAGTAGGTTATACAGGTTATAATTTGATAAGTGATGCTCTTCATATTACTCTCTATTAGCGGGATGAGTGTGATATACGGGAGCTATTTGTTTGGTCAGTGGCAATGCATATAGTTCATCTTAAGGTGTCGGTTTTCATGAGCATTAACCGTGCAATGTTATACTGCTTTCTACTTTAAATTTGATGTGCTCTGTTTTGGCCGATAGATTTTATCATCAACTTTGTTTTTCTCCCGATGGAGATAGGCTTGCATGTCATAAGGAATACGAGTAGGCATTGCAGCATACAAGTAATAAGTAAGTGTGCATTCAATAAAGGGCAGGATATTGTGCTTTTCATATGTATGTATGCCCACCCAGAAACGGCAATAACAAAACTCTGCACGCTGATCGCGATCTCAATATTATCCTAAGCATGCAATTAGGATATAATAATTTGACACAATGGATTATGTTTTTCACAGTTTTTCACTAATAATCACGCATATCAACGATTTGAATAGGGCCTTTCATTGACTCATGTTCATTCTATTCATGTAATTTTTCCTGTATTATTCGTCATGTTATTCATCAAGTGTTTTGTTTGGTTTAATAATCCAAGCATTGATAACAAAAGCATACAAACTAACGACATGGTAGGTGTATAAGGTAGAAAATTATCCCGATGCTATCTGAACGTCAGATATATTACGCATCAGAGCTTAATTTGTCTCAGTGTTGCGCTACGTATATCACGAATATACTGCGATAGCCTCCACGCAAATTTCCTAATAAGTGAGCAAATCTTCAAACAAAGGCCGAATTGTGCCTGATAAATTGGACATTCAACAACAGGCATATACATATATCTGGCTGACCTTCAAAGGAATTATAAGCAAATAATGACTACCCAGTTTGAGTGAAGCTCGATGCATTAAATATGCTGATGTTGAGGGCTTTGAAGTCTAATGTCACATATGAAATGCAATTTTGTGCACCACGCAATGCAAACATATTTCCATTATTATGATTCAATAGAAAATAATATTTATAATAATAATGAGTAAATAAGCCGGAAACCGAGGTGAATACACCAGCAAATAGATCTGTTAGGATGAGATAGGAATTGAACCAAGCTTTGGCCATATGTTAGTGACCCTAGCTATAATCTAGGATCTGCTTTTTATTTATGTACAATAGCAGATATATCAACGAAATATATTGGGTACTGTGGTAGCATATCTTTATAAATTCGAGCAGACACCATCAGCAAAGGGTAAGTTTATCTGAAGGCCGAAATCTTCGATGTTTACTCTTGCATCTTAATCTACAACGATAACCATTCCCTAGATTTCCAATAAAGAAATAACTCAGTTATCGAGCATTACCTAGTAACAAGATTGGACATTTGTGAAAGTTTTCCTGAAGTGATCGATGTAACGCTTTTTATAACTTGCGTCCGTACATCAATGCTATATTGTCCCTGTCCATCTTCACGCTTCTTATTGCTTTAGATGTCTGAATGGTATTCTTCTAACGACATATATAGAAACTTTCTACTTTCGTCTTAAAGTAGTCGGTTATATCTAACTTAAAACACGATCCATTAACAATATGTCCTCGCTAAAAACCACGAAACCCAACAGTTGCATGGATACCTAAAACAACCTTGTCATAAACAGCCATTCAAACCGGAAATTGGGTCTACAATGTGCTGACCATAAATTATTCTTTTAGAGGTTGACTTACTCCTGGGACGGAAAACAATATTGCCGAAATTGCTCGGGGAATATCCCGGAAAGATTGATGGAAGGAGCAATATTGCTATACTTCTCGGTCAGACCACAGATACCTTTTCATCGTCCGGTATAATATGTGGAAGGAAACAATATCGCCAAAATTGCCTGGGATGTATTCTAAAAAACACAGTTTATGAAGCAATGTCTATATATATCCAGGCACAGTTAGTCAGATGAAAAACAGATAAACGCATTCCTATTCATTATATGAAGTACTTTACTTTTCTCTGAAATCCTGTTTACACTAGTACCTAGTGCAAATGTGATGGCCTCCAAATATTCACCTAATCTATACGCAAAGGTCTACAAACCATAGGTTAGGCCTACTAAATTGGCCACACGTATATTTAATGCTTCCAGAGCGTTAGAGGCATCCAAGTAAATACTGCCCACATTCAAAAGATATATAGGCAAACAGCTACGCTTCAGTCGGAATAAGGTCTGCAATGCCCTTACTTTTGCGGACACTATGATCACGTCGGCTTGACAATAACACGAAACGTGGATCAGAAAATTGACAACAGATCCTACAATAGAAAGTGGTATGCTTTGTTTATTTTACAAAATCATCAATATGAATTGACACGAACATACTTTGAGAATTGTCTCTTATCCTATATATAACTGGGTAGTAAATGTTGTAAATAGTGGAATAAGCGAAGTATTAAACCAAACACTGAGCGTTCTGTTCATTCCAGTTTATTGCGTATTTACTCTGAAGATACCGTTCTATAGTCTGTAGCTACGCTTAGTGGACCCACTTCGAGTGGGTCTGCGGTGATCGCGTCCTTCATTGTAATACACTTCATTCGTAAGGTGGCGCTACCGTGACGCAAACCACAGCACATCGGAATATTTGGGTGACGTCACTGCAATTGATGTGAGCGTGAACAATGTCGCTTTGCATCTGCCAAACCATATCGCACAATAGGCTTACAAATAGCGACAATTACAAGTGGATAATGTCAACTTGATACATTGCCCGGTCTGAAATTTACCTATCATAATCAGTTCGCCTTCCACAGCGTCCGCGCAGTTTATGGGTCTCTATCTCTCATGCCCGTGCTGTAGATTGGGTTTTGAGACCGTCAATAATTGCCTTGAGCAAGGGAACTGGCACAGGGATATACATGGACATTTGTTGGCTTGTCTCGGACACGCGAAAGTTTGGATAAAAAGTTAATAACAACGCTAACCTGTGTGGTGATTATGAAATGACACCAAATACACCCAGTCATCAGGCGACGATACCATGCAATCAACAAAAGCACATTGCACTGTTGATTCAACGTCGCAGGTCTCAGTGTTTGTCACAGAGTAATCCTATTGGTCGCGGTGACCGCGGATCCATTTAGACAAAGAATTCCACGTTTAAGAGACACCATGACAGTACGCTATGAATAAAATGCATAGGTGGACAGGTAGCGTCTTCACATGTTTCCTCAGACGGTAGGCTTGAGTGAGCGCTCTTAGCGAAAAACCATCACCTAGATTCACTCAAAATAGTATAGTTATGTACATTACCACTTATTTGCTCTGAAGTTATGTTGTCAATCCTTTGCTTGTATACCGGCATTGCAATCAGAATAGCGTTGTTTATTGTGCGCACCAATCAGTTGAGTTGCATCTTTTGACGTATTTTGTTTGTTGTTATCCAGCTCGCTGCATTTAGATATTACATACGTAAATATTGCACTAAGGTAGAAAATATCTGGTACATTGAACACTGTTAGTTGCGCGAGGCAATGTGCATTTGTGTTATTAAAGTTTATGTTCATAAATTACATACATTGGTTCCAATCAAATGGATATGAATACATTAATTGTGCAACTGAGTTTTGCACGAAGACAATGCATTTAATAGGGGCACAGTAAGAAAATATTTAAGAATCCGTCACCAATCTTACTCGGTAGTGAAAAAGACATTTGTTTATTTGTAGCTATAGTAGGCGAATATTCTTTTATGCTGGCTCATAATTCATCGCATAATTTTGCTTAAAGTGGAATTGCGCAGCAAAAAATGATCATGTTTGACTTAACTTGCGTTTTGCTGGATGATAGATTTATTGCAAAGTAGAATGTTTTCTTAATTGAATCATGCCATGCTACGAATATTGACTCGATACTGATCATGTAATGCATATTACTCTTGCTGCAATCATTATGTATACTACGCTGTGGCGGAACAATCAAATTAATACAATAACATCATGCAAATACTGGCCTCGCCCGTCTGAGAAAGGTCCATCGAAGTTTGGGGACATCGAGTGGTGCACGTGCAGTCATTTAAACATCGCACGGTAGGTGCATAACAGCCTAGAACTTGACGAAATGAGTGGGTTATATTTTTGCAATCATAACTACGTGAAAGTCATTCGGCATGTAGCGTACATTTTTTAACGAATGAACGCTATTGTTCTTATGGTTACGTTGCAACAACATATAAGTGACTTGTTACAGAATCGATTCGTATGTGCAACTTATATGTGACTCGTTACAAAATCGAATCGTAGGTGCAAATTATATGAGACTCGTTACAAAATCTAATCGCAGGTGCAATATAGAAGGCTCATTTACAGTAATCTCATGAAAGTTATGTGCAGTGCTAGTTTATATTATAACTGTCAGAAAACGTTAATGGTATTTTGTACCATCCCATAACAAACCTTCCGGAATGGAATCTGATTGAATATGATTAATTGGTTTAGTATGATAAAACATCAGAGCATGTGGATGGAAGTGTTAAACGTTACTTAGCTCGTTTCGAATATGCTGCACGGTGTCGTTGCATTTTGCTTAGATCAACAGAAAACAAAGAATTTAGTTCCCAATATATGGCCCATTTGCTGACTTCAAGAGATAATATCATATAAAGTGAATCGACAAAGTAATGGTGTTGGGACCAAGCAGAGCCAATGCCAATAAATGACAACTAACCAACATTTTCTCGACCACGACAGACGGTGATCAATCTAATTGCTGGTTCTGCCTTATAGAGGGACGAAGCAAACTCGGTCCACATAAACACGGTTTTGCCTTTTGTAATAACGTACTGAAATTTTATTTATTATGCGACAGAAATATTTTGCAAAGTACTTGTGGTGAATAAATCATTTCTATTCAGCGCACGAAGCTTGCAGCCTATTCTTGTCATGCCCTAAGGGTTGATTGCTTTACAGTTGTCCCATATCAAAAAAGTCTAGTCTTCAAATTGCATTCTATCGTGCATTGGCGAAGCCTATGTTTTAGTAATTTGGATACGGAGATTGCTCGGGTTTTGTTGTTTCTCTTTGATTGTTATCGTGACTTAGCTTACTTAGTGTAATCCCAACAAACTATGCGAGAAATAGATATTAGTATTGCTTAGCGCCAATTATTTGTTATATGTTCAGTCGTTGTATGTGGTACGTCTGTGCTTATAGTTTGTTTACAACTACTAGTCGCTAGTTCTCGATACGCACTGTTACCATATTATTTTCATTCCATTCGCTTTTTTGATCCAGACGCAACACGATTTGTAACATGGATCACGCTCCATATTTTGGTTCAAAACGTGGATCGTGAAGAGTATTCGCCGCTATCATTGACTGTATTTGTTGCAATCTAGGTTGCCAATTCTTTTTTATGGTTGACATTGTCTGGCGATCAAGCTATCACATGTTTACCAAACATGCATATTAATATTTATATGCGGCAGTTTAGAAACGACCTTTGTTTTTCTGGTACCCTGGCGCCATATAACCTTGTAATGATGTTCCCGCAGTAATTGCTTTACTTCAATAGCACCTATGAGTTATGTATATATTCGCATAGGATAAAGATAGCAGTCTATTGTTGCCCGGATTTCAGATTAAAATAATAATCAACCTTTGAAAGCAATTCATATCAGCTCTACATTTTAGGATTTGGCGGCTCAACGAATATTTATGCTTCGTGAAATCTTCGATAGCAAAGTTGTCGTTGATTAGTCAAAAATCAAGTCGTACATTAATTTGTGCCTTAGCTAATAAGCGGTTAAGAGAGGGTGACATGTTATGGTAAATATATACAGTTACCACCCGAAAAGTGCAGTGCACAACATTTAAACAGAACCACCATACCGTCAAGCATTGAGTCATAATCTTGTCACTAAATCATTTATGGCATCAGATAATTCTGATACCGATACATCGATATTAATATGCTCAAGCGTATAAGGTGTATAACGAAGAATTTGTAAAGTCGAAGCTTAACGCAGTTTACAGAAGATAAAGCTAGGTGCCATATAACATGATAAAGAAACAAAGAGAGGATATTTATCCTACGTCTCAATTATAGCAATACAGTAATCAGTCCCCTGGAAATTTCATATATTTGTTAAATGCTACAATGAGAGCTACACATGACTGCGCGCGTACAACACTTCATCAATGCGAAGAATATTAATGGTTTTATGTGGTAACCCTATAAATATACGTCCCTTAATAAAACGCCTGTTATGTTCCTTTGTTTGATATATGCATTCTCTCATTTTCCTTTTTTTGCAGCTCAGAGCATGTTTAATATTTAAACGATCCTTTCACTTGCCATGCTTTATCATACTTTAATATTTTCTCCCTGAATAAAAGTTCGAAACATTATTTGAACTTATAACAATAATGTATGGGGTCATTTTTTAGTCTTGTTGATTGAATTAACTAGTCCTTAGGCTAAACCCCTTGGCGATTTTTATTGTAAACGTCGTTCGTTGAACTTGTGCGGAATGCAGTCACATATCGTCTTTCAGAGTGTGGCATTTAAAATGCTAGATGAACATTGTGATACTCTTTCAGGGTCTATTAAGAGCATTGTAAGTGTAAGCTAAACATTGCATACAATTAACGCCATGTGGAGAAATGTTTAGTTACATATACGGAGGCCCACATCTAGTCAGTTAAAATTGACACGCGCGTCAGCCCCCGACCTGTTGTAAAACCCAATACATTAACATCCCAATTTGCATTGTAAATAAGTTATGCTGTTGTCTAACAATGGAATAAATTGATCTTTTGCAGCTTCATCAACGGAGAACTTTATGCTGCCTTTGCGCGTTCCAAATAATTTGGTTCCAGATGCTGCTTAGCAAAACAGCCGGAAAGTGATTTATGGATCAACTTATTAAGATTAAGCAGAATATTGAGAGAGCCATGCATGTGGGTTGTACAGTTTTAACATAATGTTCAGTATAGCGATCGGAGTGTTGCTTATACTATTGAGTGTAACTGTCTTTTTCCCAACATTTTATGTTCACTTGAGCCTCATCAATCCTTTCATTCATTTTGAGTCTGTTAGTTAAAATGCTTGGCATGATCCTGCAAGCGAATTATATTTCTATTAAACAGACAAACAATATTTGACAACAAACGGCAAAAAAATAGGAGCAGGTTCTCAGCCGATTTATAAAAGGCATTGGTCGTTTTGGCAGTTTGCCAGTATTGAGCTGGTGGACTATTGTTGTTTGATGAGTAGACTGCCGTCTGAATTTGCATACTCAGCTACGATTTTAGAATAAGGTTAAGACTACGCAAGTGACAATTCTTTATGAATATGGCACCAGCCTTCCTTCGGCAAAATCTATGCCACATGCTCTCATAACACATGCCATATATAACAGGGTTTCATTTCGGTAGGCGGTGTTGCGACCGCTGAATCACATGGTCTTCACAAATAAATAGGGTTTTGAGTGAAGACACATTTATATCATCTATACTCTATCCACTCCTGACTGCTGCGTATAATAAGTTTTACGGACATCTGGGGTAACAAGTACGCCGACACCAACCCCAACACTAGCTGGCAAGCCCTGTGTGAAGGAATGGATAACAAAACAACCTAAGTCATTTGGTAACGCTCTAAAGTGCCTGGCTGATAGGGCAGAAGCTGCCCTATTTGGGATCATTGGCTCCATCGTATCATGGCTGCTCAAGTCAGCTACAAAGTTTGCTGTTAGGGTGGCAGGGCACGTCGAGGCCGCTGTCGCAGTGCTGGGCAAAGAGTGATCTTTCTTATGCTCTGTGAATTACTACGTAGCCAGTCAAGGCACAAGTAAGCCTATCAAGATTCCACCCCACTAACGGCGATTGTTTTTCATCTTCATGTCCGTCAGTGGGTGCAACAGGTGTTGCGCCGGCTGGGCTGTTGATGCCCATATTCTTTTGGGTGGGATGGGGGTATCTGTGTGGCAGCAGCCACGTTGACATCAGTGTTGATGCTAATTTGCTGCTGCACATTCACGCTGGTAATCAGGCTCTTGTATCCAGCTACTTTTCCAAGTCTCATGTCTGCTGGGGTCATGTTAAGACCCGTTTCAAACACATAATCAACCTTTAACGAAGCGATCTGAAGCATCTTTTGATACCTGCTGATGGCTGAGGGAATGTCATCTGTTGGGTTGATAGCATCCTCAATATTAGCCTGAAACTGCTTTATGCCTTCAACAGATGTTCCTGTTACAGATTTACCTGTGCGGGTCTGCGCATGAGCACCACCAATAGCCCAGACATAGAATTAAATACTGTCGCTAATCATTGAGACACCTGAAGCTGTGAGCCCCTTAGACTGTTCCAGTATATAAATGCTTACACCCGTACTTGCGTCTTGCTTTATGTAATCAACATGTAGCTAGCCACACTGGAAAATGAACTCATTTGTGGGTTTTGTAAACACATATCTTCCTGCTTCGTGCGTGTTGGGATCTCTTTGATAAATGATTGGCCATACCTCACCTGTTTCAGGGTTCACGAATTTAATTCGCCCGGTACCTGGTTACCACTCTTTATTTTCTAATTGGTATTTTCGGCTTAACGCATGGCACAATTATGGTACATTCTCTTGTCAAGGTATTATCAGTGGTGGACCATGTAGCGGCCTCTGGTAGTACTATACCCATTGGTTTCGAATACGCCAAATCGATAAAAGCCATTATTAGTGGGACTCTAGAATTAAGATGGTCCACAGCCGGATCTTGTGCACCATACAATGAAATATACCTGGTTCTGCCCGTTTTGCATATGGTTGGTTCTCCAGCCAACTATCAATTTACTGTCACCGCGTAGTTTTCAAGCAGGTTGGTAACTCCACCTTGAACGCATTTGTACTGTCCTTCGTTTCGACCTGATTGACAAGATATGTCCGCTGCTCAGCTGCTACACAGCGCGGGTACAGCAAGGGCGGTCTACATGTACCATTTCGATTGAATCTAATTACTTGTGTATCCATGGTACTATACATCATAATCTGTCTAAATTTCAGAGTGGCGGCAAGGCTGTGCTCCTGCAAATTGTTTTTGACGACACTGCAGGTATTCAGTGGGCTGGTACCAGCTTGAATCAAATGAGACTATTATGTTGCAGTCAAGGACTGCAAGAAAAGGAGGAGGTGCCCATTTTAAACCTGGCTTCTGGAATCTAATAGCGTGTTAAAAATGTTTATCCTTGATAACGGTCTGGGTTGGAGATCGCTTCCTTTAGGTTCTTGCAGAGGAGTTCAGCCAACCAACTTATGCACCTTCAACCCACTTTATGTCTATCTGGATTATGTAAGTACCACGCACAGCCTCGTAAGATGGGAGCCCAACTAAACTTCTTGAGGTTGTGGGCTTTCGGTGATACAATAACTACAAACATCTCTAGTCCTGTCTCATAAAATGTTACTAGTGGAACTGTGCATGATTTGAAGGTTCAGTTACGATGTAATAAAGAACGGCAATTAGTCTATCATGACCTTCCTGGTAGCGTGGAGATTCAATTAACAACAAGCCAATAAAAGCGAGTACCTATGAATCTAGTCCTAAAAGGGCGAGCAGTCATTCGACATCTCTGAGTATGTAAAACAGGCCCTTGTTGATGCCCTACACAACCAGCCCTCACTTTGAGGCCCCTCATTTATATTTAGGTTGAAGGAAAGGGGACGCACAAGTGTTCATTTTGTGAATGTGCCAGTGATGTTGACCATGGATATGCGATGCTAGCGCCGGGCCGCACTACTATCGATCGAATGATTTCATCCTCAAGACGCAATCACCTGAAAAATATTGTACTATGTACAAAACCAATATAAGTGTGCAGTTAACTCAGTGGATGCAGCGGACACTGCCTTATTTGCTGTTGGTATGTGTCGTGGATTGGGTTGCGTAAGCGTAATGTCTACAGTAGTTGTCGTTGGAATTCCCCTTTAACCCCACCTCAACTGCAGATTGGGCTGTATGTTATCAAACCAGGTCTAAAAACCGCCGTGGTTGCCTCGCCTCATGCGAAAATGAGTTGCACAGTAATCTATGGTGAGGATGTACGTCCAATCGATTGAGCTAGAAAGTGTAAAAGACGTTGACATTCTGCCCCGCCTGACTAAGCGAGTGGACTTTGTCTGCATGAATTAATTACATGATATATATACCAAGCCTTTCGGTATACTGTATAAAGGAAGTTTGTTTGGTATAAAATGAACACCATGACAAAAGCGTTCTGATGAGCTTGAAGGTTGTGTGAAAGAAGAGAAAATAGATTTAGAGAACGAACTGAATCGTCTTAATAGGGGGACTACGAACGATGCCTTTGGGAAAGAGTAAAACACCTGAAATAGCTTAACTGTGGGTGTGAGGTGAAGGCCACGAGCTGATAAAATTCTAGCTACATGATGTTGTGGGGGCGAAGTCAGACACGTTGGGGTTGGACCCGACCTGCCTTTCAGAGGTAGCAATAAATAATGGTTAAATAATGGTAACTTTGACATTATTTGCACAGACAACAAACGTGAGCAGGGAGCAAATACATTTTAACCCGGTATAAGCGATAATGTATTGATACGTGGGGTGCGCCCAAAATGAATAGGAGGCTGGAAGCCGAATTGGCCCAAGTTTGTTAAATTAATTGAGCAAGGTGCGCCAGAACCCCTACTTCCAATACTACCACTGCACAATATCCTGTATTGATTTCAATATCAATATTAAATACAAGTAAAATATCTTCATGAAGGAAACTCACTTGATCGATGCGTGGTAGCATCGTTGTTATCCATTGCATCTCCTGAAAGCACAGATAAATCAGGCAGCAGCACCATTTCAAGTGTAGCATCATACAAGTTGTATTTAAGATGAAGGCATTGCTTGTAATAACAAGGATTAGGCATTCAGCAGACGAAGCTGCTCGTAGAATGTCGTTAACAAGCTAAATGATTTTTCCCGCGTAAAAGCGCTTTCCATACCGAACCTGATTAGTGATTTTATCAAAAGTGCTTAGTTTTGTTCTTTGCGGAGGATTACAGCAAACATAGCCGTACGTATTCAAGCGAGATCAAATACTATGCTTATGGCTGTTTTGTATTTCTGGGAAATATTATACTAATGTGATATAAGATATCAATATCGCTAATGTCGTAAACAGCATAATGACACATGTAGTTATAGTACCAACAATGTGGCGGTTATGTTTAAACAATGCTTATCCACGACATTAAAAGAAGTGAGCTGGTGTCTATCATCTCAATATTTTGCAAAAACAGGATGATAAAATGATTTTTTTTTGCCACTGCAGCGTAAACGATTACATCATACACCAATGTTTTTTTCTTCTGCTGTTTATTTAAATATCAAAAACTGCAAGCGCATTGGGTTGTTATAGAGCTTGTTTGAGCATGTTGTCTTTAATTTCCTAATAATGTTTTAGCTGCCGTATTATACCACCATTTCAAAATGTAGTTGAAATGACAGATCATAATATTATTATATACTATTTAAGTCAGTTATTGACAATACATGCCCATCGACGTTTGTGCATATAAGACACGGCAAGGGTATTGTACTGGAGAATTGCCAAGCACTCCAACTTTTTATGTCGCAAAACTAATTATCGAGCGCGTGTAGTTTGCCTGGGTATCGTAAAACGTTTCGTAAAACAGTCGTGGTAGCGTGAGGTGGCTGTTTTCTAGTTACATTGACTGTTTGATTCATGCAATATAAGGATCGCACAATGTATGGACTGCTCGCTGCGTTCGATAAGATTACTCGCCTGTATTTGAGTATCGAGGGACTTACATGGTTAACAAGCCTTTGATTTGGTTTGTTGGCACATTGCTTGCAATTTTTCAACAAATTGCTTTTGTTTTGATGTATCACTAGGTATTAACTATTGTATCCCTTGGCACATGTGTCCTCCAGATTATATATGTAATGGATTGTTCTAAATGTAACCGATTTCAATTACACATGCCCACTGTTCTTGCGGCTAAAACACCATGCTAATTTTTGTAGACCTTTAAGTCTGTAGTCGAATGCCGACAGTTGATTCATGGATATGGGCTATCATGTTACAAACCGTACTACTCAACCGTGCGGGCCAGTGCCTGATGAACATACGTGCTCATAGAAGTCGTTATTCAACTATTCGGAAACCCAAATCGAACTGTCAGGCACATTGCATGCTCTAGTAAAGTGGAACAAATTGCAAGAGAGCGGGCAAAATCATCACTGTCATTTTTAAAGTTGATAAAAAAAGTGTGCCCGAAACAACAAGCATATAACTATCACTATTGATAGTCACTCAAGCTGATGACAACGACCGGCAATGTATACCACTTAGCCATATGTCAGGATATACAACCAATCAATAATCTCGACACGATATTTCGATTGAGCTAATTAATCATCGTTGCAGCAGTTAATTTATCTGGATCTTCTAAGCTTGTAGGTGAGTTTCAAATGACAGCACAACATTGTTTCGCATGCTTCAACAGCCAATCAGGATTGCTGAACATAAACCAATGCAATGCCAGATGATATATGTGTTTATCGCCCATCGGGTGTCGTTTTTTCCACAACAACTGGCAGGTGCTAAACTTGACACACCGAATCAATTTGTCATCTGAACTGATTCGTCTCCTTATCCCGATACTGCATATGTGCCACAATTGCCAGTGCCCGATAAACATTTGCGTAAAGGCCTTAGCAACCAATGTCAACAAGGCCCTTGTCAGTGTCTCTCAGGATACCCTAATCTTTAATATTGACAGACACAAATATAACATAGCACACAATATAAATATGGTCTGGTTACAAATTATAACTGACAGCTAATCGGCAACAATATGATTGCCCAAAATGATTCAATACAAATGCACATATGACAGATATTTCGCCCCTGATAGTTTTCATTTTCCAATATGATGTAACTTGACAAGAACGCGTCCGTTAATGGAATAGATGTCTAGTTCATTTTAGTGTTCTTTACGGGCCTTTCCTGTGATCCTGACATGACTAAGTAGAATGTACGGCGAATATGATAAACTGGACCAGACTTGAGGGCACTGAAATATGTGTCACTCAAATGGTAATGGTTACTCAACATTTAATGAGAGGTTATGTTCAGCAACCGTCAATTGTCCTCTTTCATTACATAATGGAATAGCGGTGCTCAACAAAATAAAGGGAAACTTCAATTAGAACGAGGCTTTTGTTAATCTGGAATGTTCCGGGGACCAATGATGTGTTCGATGATATAAAACATTGTTAATTAAAACGATGTCTTAATAATTATCAGACCATGATAGGTAGTGCGATGCAATATATTTTATACAAAACATTTTGTATCTGTATATGACACGATGATATTTTGATGTACGGATCGCTTAATGCAATATTATAGCTGGCGTCTATGCAGATAAATCTATTAAAATCAACCCAACAAGTTCTTGTTTCCTTTGATAAAATCAGCCGTCTGACTATTTACATATTCTTCGAAAGCTCGCCAATGACCTTATGCATCGCATAGAAAACATCTGTCTGTTCAAAGTCAATGCGCGTCAACAATGCTAAACAACAGAAGGAGAATCGTGCCATTCCTCAGTGTAGGATCAGCAACGGATAACGCCCTAGTTCCCATGTGTACTTCTACTGATGGAAGCGCGAAACGCACTTTCCTTCCTAAGGTAGTGTTTTGTCTTGCTCATACGAAATTAACATGTCCTGTACGATGTGGCTGCCTATCGTTGCACTTGCCGTTATGCTGACGGTACGATATTTGCAGACATTGTCATTGATCGTTTTGCAGTGCTGTACGGCAGTTCAGCTCTTATGCTAAATGCGCGTGGACAGTTATCTGTGCAGAGTTAATGCCTAAACAAGCGGTTACATTTTCCGATGCATAAGGTTCTCGACAAAAACGGTACTCACAATTGATGACACATTTATGGAATTTGATCTCACGGTGTTTCGTTCAAAACTATCATCGTTCAGGCAAAGGAATTTGCCATTGTTCTGCTAATATTATATTGAAATTTGTTGTGACACTATATGCATAAGCAGATAAGTCTAAAGACAAGTTGTTTCAAGACGCTTTCTTATCATCCAATGCTACAAGACTTCCTTAAAAGCTTATTTGTAGTATTGGACATGTCAGCAGCATCGGAATAAGTAAAATAATTGCTAACTCACTTCATTTTTGTCTCGTGAATCGTGCATGTCTGATTTCAGTATTCAATACAAGAGCGGGTTGCCTTTACATATAAGCATCAAGCTTATATGATTCCATGTGTTCTACACTCTGTTGTATGGTGCTTAAGTAGCATATCAAATGTGAAGTTACTAAGTCTGTCACAGCGAAGTGATGTCAGCAGAGCACGATGGACAAAATATACCGATGCACAATCATTGCTTTTCATTGATTTTAATTCGACAGAACCCAATAAGGTCTATCAATGGATGGTCAAACCAGCCAAAATGTGGAAGACATGAAATGTAACAACAAACTAAATTTGTGTGCGCATATTAACCAGCAAGTAAATGCTTGAGTTAAAAGTTATCGATAAATACATTGTCGAATTCGGCCATTTATATCGGAACATGATTTATTTTATAAATAAATGTTTATAAAGCAACAGGGATATGATGCTGTAAATGGTGATGCGTTGACTGTCATGTGTGTTTCTAAAACTGCCGCGTATAGCAACAGTTACACATACTGTAACACATCAGTGCTTTATCGTAACGCGCCTCACTGCTTAATAATCCATGATTTATGGGGACTTACGCCTCCTATCAGTCAACTACACCTGTCTCACTAAGTTAGACATTTTCAAAGTACAGTCCTATATTAACCACGCAGCATGTGTCGCGCGAATAATGTGGCTTAATCCCACCAGATAATGTCGTTTGGGACGTCTTTGGACTTGCTTTTATGGATAAGTAGCTTCATCAGTCACGATTATTTGCAAAGCCCTGTGTTAGGTTTCTCTCCATTTATGGCTATCGTCTTGTCCAGTGGTAGTACTAGTGTTTTACTGTAGGTCAAATGCAGTAAGGCTGTCAGCACTCCTTGTTAAACTTAACTATTTCATTTCAAGCAGCCGCAAAAACATTGACACTCATTTATGTTTATTCGCATACTTATGCAATGCATGTCCGTAATATTTTGAGTAAGCCATTTGCGCATTCAGATGAACGCATAATCTGCCTAAATGTATGTTTGCTTGCGCTATACAGTAGTTGATGTCTATTAGCACGCCTCGGTAAATAAATTCATGAACGAAGATTATTTGTAGCATTGGACATGGCAGCCATCGGAATAACTAAAATAATTGCTAACTCACAGCAGTTTTGTCTCGTGAATCGTGCATGTCTGATTTCAATATTCACGAATCAAGAAAACACAAGAGCGGTTTGACTTTACATATAAGCATCAAGCTTATATGAGTCCATGTGTTCTATAATCTGTTGTATGGTGCTTAAGTAGAATATCTTATATAAAGCCACTGAGTTCATCTGTCATATCATTGCTGAGTAACTCTTGCAAAATGTTACATCCACTAACGCCAGCCCGCAGCTGAGTAGTTAGTAGAACCACGTCTCACAATGGCAATATCAACCATCCATAGACATGTTGTAGACAAGTACATAGGGATTGAACGCACTTATTCAAATATCATTCCAACACTTCCCACAAAATCACAGGTTGAGGCATTTTATAATTTCAAACTCAGTTAATCATGAACAAATCATAAACTGACCAAAAGACACACATGGACTTAAGTACAGCACTAAACATACTTATGCTTTGCAATTCGGATAAATATTCGTATCATTAAGGTAACGTTCTCGTAGATATAATAGGCATGAAGATGATATGAAAGACGCATACCTCATTTGCGGCAAAAAGTATTTAGCTACGGAGGTAATGACAAATTATTTTGCAAAAGTCTATCAATTAATAATATTGCATTTAATTGACACGGCAGTAATACCAACACTTACAACGACAGCAGTGCTAGTTGCGTGTGACATATTATTGTAGATCTCACTGTGAACATTTCGCATAGTTTCCGTATAATTAGCATAGTCAATAGGTACTATTTAACCCTCAAATTAGTCGTTAAATGTTAATTCGATCAAACAAATCGACGGGAATTTGCCTTTGCTCTGCTCCCGTCTAAATAATACATTTAGTTTACATCCTATATCTTGCGGGTTTAATAAAATCAGGTGGATGCTCGACAGATCGTATTATATTCTTAGGAGGGGCAAACAGCCCGATATCAAGAATGCAAAAAAGAAGTCTGTAAATGTGAACATCGTCTTTTGGTTTTGAAAACACATAGCAACAGTATGAAGCGCACCTTATATTGTGCATTCTGCATATTCGCCATGGGTTAGATAATTAAATTGATATATTCTTCAGCAAGGGTATCGACGTTCATACCCTTTGATGATGTGAGGTAGACGTGGGTGATGTGTTGTGTCCCATGGTTCGCACACGGTACAGCCATCAAGAATCTAACTGTACATTTTATTTATCATTACTTAATAGTACACCATAGTGTTCGAGTTAACTAAGTGCTATGATTACATGTGAACGATCAGAAAATAAAATTTTTACCAGCTTCATAAGAAGACGTTTGAAAGATACATTTAACTTTGTTTTTCGTGTGATATTATGAGAAAGGGGTAGAGGGGGTGTCTGCATAGAAACAATTATATCAAATTGTGCATTATCCAAGAGAGACGTCTGCTTTCCTCTCTTATTGTAAAAGACTACCATCAGCAATTTACATATTTCAATATACGTAATCATCGTTTTACATTATAGAGAAAAAATCCAACGTCGGTCTAATTATTATGGGCAATAATAAACTCTTAGTCATCATTCCTGAGACAACGATACCACCCAAATTAACAAATACGCACGGCGGGTTGTTTAACGTAGTTCTACTATATTATTGTTTCACCCTGAAAGTAATTGTATAAGTAAATCGTATGCTATGCTAACTTATGGAGAACATCTGTATTGAACAGATACGCTAATATGGTAGATCTTAAGAAAAGTTATCAATGTGTGGAGAGATGTACCATTAAAGACTACGTTTGAAGCTAATAGAGGCATAAAAAAGTCTTACCCACCAAACGTGGCATCTTAAAAAACAAATACCGACATCATTCGTGTGCATATATCCCAGCTGGCTAGTAAATGAACTTCTTGTGTCTAGTTAGGCTTGACCACGAGTCACTGCGCCATTCATCTCAATTCTTGTTTCTTGTTATGAAGGTACGTCTCGCTGTATTTAGACCCGTATTTATCTTTGGCACGCCTCGATGATGCATAAATAATCTCTGTGCCTCATACCCCCCCCCTCTCACCCGCTCACACAGCTACCTCTCTGTCCAGTGCGAGGCGTGGTAAGGACAAATTAACATATCACCAGATATCAGCCGTCGGCTGTCTTATGTTGAAACCACAGCATACATAGACATTTTGGATGTTTGCGGGCTCTTATTACAGAATGTCTACTGGCACACCAACAACAACACGTTGTTTACTAATATAGTTCGTTATTGTGCATGTCATAGTCATGTAAACGTTCCTCTTTCACTGTAGGTTATTAACATCTGCACCGCGCGACATGCTATCCGAATAAATGTCATATCCTCTTGTTACTTCCAAATAATTCAAAGAGCCGTAGATTATTAACCTAGGTATACTCAATTTAATTACTGATCATCATTTATCTAGCTGTTTTAATATCAAAAATATCTTCGCTACTATAAGGTATCTGTTCCACATAGACGTAAAAAAATCTCTCTTAATCACTGAATGTTTAATAACATAGTTGGTACTTCAGTTTCCAAGTACCAAGTACTTTCACAGTTGCAACTTTTCTTGCATCCTTAGGGCGCTGCACAGAGTGGTGTATGGTGACTAATTTGGTTTCCTGTGACGTTCAGCATGTTCTATATTTACCATGGCAGATGCTCACATGTGTCACATAACGGACTTGTGTCCATCAACATCGAGAGCTTACCAACTGGACTACACATACAACCGTATTATACTCATAGCCCTTGGGTGGAGTGTGAAGCGAAATATATTGCAAATGACTGTGATCTTTAATTTCCACTTGACAAGGCTGCCCTACATTTTCTTAGAGAAGCATTTAAAGTCAAGTGTAATTCAAATAATAAAACCCTATATAGAGTTGGTAATTCAATAGGCATTGTCACTTATTGAATCACCCTGAAGTAGTTTTAGCAATAAAGACGGCTGGAATGAAATACCATCTCGTTAAATTCGTAGCTATTTCTGTTTTCCCGAGTTTGATTGGACAACTGCTACAGTAAGGAAAATAGTGTCATGGCAAAATATTCACAGCCGTTTTTTAGATGTAAACCACACTCTTGCCTCCTCTGTTTAATCAATATCTTAAATCTCACTTATTATTATAAACATCATCCAGATAAATGCACACCGATGTTGTTGACATAGACCTAATAGTGATTTGTTATCTGTTATTGCCTGCAGTTGGGTTGATGTTGGCTAAAGATATTTATCAGACAAATTTAGATTTATGCAATTACCGACTCCACTTTCCGGATGTAGGTCAGCAGAATCTGCCTGAAGGTGGGCGCTAGGTATTTTCCCCGACTGCATAACAGAAACCGGAATGTATGAATTATCTGTAATCAATGTGTTGCCATGTATCTAATGACCATAAGTCATGTTGCCATTTGCTGAATATAATATATCGCGTTAAATCGATTAGACAAGCGTACTCTACATATGTAGTTAGCTTGTTTTACGAGTCAGTTGCATGCTCCAGAAGTGTGCAAACCCACGCTGACCAATTACTCAAACACTATTCCTCCTCAACATAGCGCATTTGCCAGTCTGCTTTCACAAGCCTTTGCAGGGATGAGGGGAGGGGTGGCATTTGTTGCATTAATACTAATTTAAGATGCATATGATTAAATTGGTTTTATGGTGGTGATCATGTGTTATTGAACCGATTGATATGCAGGCTTCTTATTTCCGTAGTTTAGCAGTGTCTGTAATCATAGCGTTTGTTTGTCATAGTGTTTGGCGGTCTCTCGGCCTTATCTTGTACATGCGATATGTTGCTTATCGGCTTGCCGCCCTGCTAGGATGTCACATGACTTCTAATTACTGCAGTTGCCGATAGGGGCGATCATCACTTCCTTTCTCCTTGTGACTGTCGCCATCTTAGCTCGCACGATTTTTTATTCTTGGCAATCCGTCGCCATCAGGTCATTTTGATCGTTTTCAGTGCCTTGCCTATTCCTCAACGTGATCTATTTGTAACCCTGCACTGCCTGACGCAATTCAAGGTCGTTGTGAGTTTTCGTTATACTATTTATTTTTTGGTCACTTTATATCTCGACCATCTGGCTCGATTGTAAAAGCGGTATCCTGTGTTTCGCTTATTTACAATATCGGCTTCTTCTGATATTGTCCCCTTTACTTCCATTCTTATTATGGGTCATTCTTTCACTAAGCGTTTGACCGCTTTTGCTAGGGATTCCGGGATGCTCTGTCTCAATTTAGCTGGTGGCCACGAGGTTTTCTTTAATGGTATTTCGGGCTTCACTTTGCCAAAGTTGCTCAACGAAGTGGGTATGGTTTCTTCCTTGAACTCGGCAATCGTGGTCATCGATATTGGTACTAATGATTTGTCTGCGTCCTCCTGTTTTCCCGCCGCATTAGCCGACGACGTATCTGCTTTCGATAACTTGTTGGTTAATAAATATGGCGTCTCTCGTGTTGTGAGTTCCCAATTTTTCGTTCGCGATGTCGTGGCGTGTAACCGTGCCTACCCTCTTGTGGCCTGGTTTATTCCCTGACATTTCTTAGCCTGGGTTATTATAATTTTGCTGTGAGCTTATGTTTCAAGATGGAGCTTTTCCTTTGTTTTGTTTCTGTTTAACGGTGTTTACCTTGGCCGGGGCTTTACGTTCCATGGACTTATGTTTCACGACGTAGACTTCGGTCTTTTATTCAGCGTGAGCTTGTCTGTCACGTAGCTATTTTGCGTGAGCTTGTCTGTCACGTAGCTATTTAGCGTGAACTTGATTGTCACGTAGTTATTTGGCGTGAGCTTGACTGTCACGTAGTTATTTGGCATCAGCTGTCTGCCACGTAACCCCCATTTTATTTTAGCCGGGCCGATATTTTTTCCGTGAACTTATGCTTCACGATGGAGCCTTTCCTTTGTTTTGTCTCTTTGTAACGGTTTTTACCTTGGCCGGGGCTTTATTTGTCGTGGGCTTATCTTTCACGATGTAGACTTCGGTCTTTTCTTCTGCGTGAGCTTGTCTGTCACGTAGTTATTTTGCGTGAGCTTGATTGTCACGTAGTTATTTGGCGTGAGCTTGTCTGTCACGTAGCCCCCATTTTATGGCCGGGCCGTTATTTTTCCGTGAACTTATGTTTCACGAGGAGACTTTGGGCTCAATATCATTTCGCAACTATTTGTCTTTCTGGCTTATGTATGTCTTGGTACCTTGGCCAAGCTTATATTATTACTGGCATTATCTAGTATGCTGGGTAATATTTTAATCATTTATCCATTTTATTGATCTTCATCCACACTCGTCTTCATCTATTACACTATGCGCTGTTACCCTTAACTGTTCAATGGCCTTGTTCTTTACAATTTTTGCCAGAAGTGGTCTGGTTATATCCATAGCCTGGGTTATTATTATTATTATTATTATACTTTTTCCGTGAGCTTATGTTTCACGATGGAGCCTTTCCTTTGTTTTGTCTCTTTGTAACGGTTTTTACCTTGGCCGGGGCTTTATTTGTCGTGGGCTTATCTTTCACGATGTAGACTTCGGTCTTTTCTTCTGCGTGAGCTTGTCTGTCACGTAGTTATTTTGCGTGAGCTTGATTGTCACGTAGTTATTTGGCGTGAGCTTGTCTGTCACGTAGCCCCCATTTTATGGCCGGGCCGTTATTTTTCCGTGAACTTATGTTTCACGAGGAGACTTTGGGCTCAATATCATTTCGCAACTATTTGTCTTTCTGGCTTATGTATGTCTTGGTACCTTGGCCAAGCTTATATTATTACTGGCATTATCTAGTATGCTGGGTAATATTTTAATCATTTATCCATTTTATTGATCTTCATCCACACTCGTCTTCATCTATTACACTATGCGCTGTTACCCTTAACTGTTCAATGGCCTTGTTCTTTACAATTTTTGCCAGAAGTGGTCTGGTTATATCCATAGCCTGGGTTATTATTATTATTATTATTATACTTTTTCCGTGAGCTTATGTTTCACGATGGAGCCTTTCCTTTGTTTTGTCTCTTTGTAACGGTGTTTACCTTGGCCGGGGCTTAATTTTCCGTGGGATTATGTTTCACCATGTAGACTTCAGTCTTTTCTTCTGCGTGAGTTTGTCTGTCACGTAGTTATTTCGCGTGAGCTTGTCTGTCACGTAGTTATTTTGCGTGAGCTTTATTGTCATGTAGTTATTTGGCGTGAGCTTGTCTGTCACGTAACCCCCATTTTTTGGCCGTGCTGTTATTTTTTCCGTGAACTTATGCTTCACGAGGAGACTTTGGGCTCAATATTATTTCGCAACTATTTGTCTTGCTGGCTTATGTATGTCTCTTAGCTATGGCCAAGCTTATATTATTTCTGGCATTAACAAGTATGCTGGGTAATTTTTTTTAATCATTTATCCAATTTTATTGATCTTCATCCACACTTGTCTTCACCAATTACACTATGCGGCTGTTACCTTTATCTGTTCAATTGCTTGTTCTTTACAATTTTCTTCCTTCAAGAAATACATTCGCATACCAACACTCTCAATCCCCTAATATCTTCCCTCCTTAGCTGCTAGCTGCTTCTTCGGGGAATTTCGGTCTAGTGTCTGTATATACTGCCATGTAATCATGTCAACTGAGGTTTGTGATTCCTAGCTCTGGGTGGTTTATTGTCTATCTTTTTATCTGTACCATGATATAATCATCTCTTAAATAATCGCCAGTTATATCTGTTCAAGTATTGATATCTGATATCACTCATTGTGGCAACTTTGATCTATGCATTTCAACTGAGGTTGGTGCATAGCATTGGGTATGGTTACTTTGTTATGTACATTTTGTTGTATTTCTATGAACTTCTTGTTCGACGTGACATAACAACCTTTTGGGTGGGGGTGGCCAGGCTCCTCAGCCTAGCCTTCGGTGGTTGTCTTCTCCCCCACCTTTGCTGTGTGCGATGTATGTTGTTCACCTTATTATATATATATATATATGCACCTGGCTTCTAATAAATAAGCCCATTTGTCAACTCATTATGTCTTATCTCCCACAGCAAACTACCTGCAAGGTTTTTGATTACTCTCTCAAACTTATTCATTTTAGTTTATTACTATATGACCACCCTACATAAATATTGTTTTGCTAAATATACGACTACACTCGATTAAATTACTATTTTTACAACCGCCAATTTACTGTCATTTCAAAATCATCTTGACGACATTGTGCGATTACTGGTAAGGCTTATTTTCTGCTGAGCATTCTACTTGTCTGATTGTGCCAACCAGCTGCGAACCAACCATCAGTAATAACCCAACTTTCCAAAAACAACGATCACTCTTTTACAAGCCAATTTAGCAGTATACCCCAACAAACAATTACAAAGAGGCTTCGGGTGCATTTATGCGACCACTCTGTTTGCATGCATTTTATATCCAATTATGCAGCTTTTTGCAAAGTAAAAAGTCTCTATTTATAACGCTTAGCTGTCGATTTATGGCGCGGCAACCTTCATGGCGCGCCCACTTATGTTTATGTTTCAATAGCAGGAGCTCGTAATTGTCAGACTGTCCTCTTCTGTGTGTCAGAACTAGTTATTGGAGCTAATAAACTCATCAAGTAAGCCATGTGCACTTTATCCCAACTCGACTATGAATAGCATTGCGAATGCGTCTTTGTTTGACGTTTAACGAACTCTCTAATTAATTATCAACCTCATTTATTTTTTACTTTTTGCCATGAAATTGTTTTTTGGTTTTTGTGAAGGGGTAATTTCAACAATTAAATAACTTCAGACACATCAAACCAAAATATCTTATTTGAAGTTTTCTGCACAAAACCACGGTTTGTTTTGTACTCTGTATCGTCGAAGAAATGTATAGAAGAGAACCAACTGTTATCCAGTTGTATATCTCATCTGTTCGACGAAAGGCTTTAGCAGGTATCCAAACACGATTGTGTGCTTATGTCAGCTGCTTTTGTTTTCTAGGAAAGCTTCATTAACCATTGTTTTTTACGCTCGACCATCATATAGTCATGCAGTAATCGCAATCAAAATATTGTGACGCAAACTGACGCCCCATTCAATTGTTTTACTAATTGTTGCTCACACATACGTAAATATTACTTCCAGCGTGGTTTATGTAATATTGACGAAGGATAATATTCCCATATTAGCCAAAAACCAGATGAAATGTATTGCTGCCATTCTTATCGCTTCGAAGACTAATGTTTCCGCTTATTCAGAAACATATTATGTAACCTAGGCAATGTATAAATCTGCGAATGTAACTTATTAGCTTTGCGAAGGTTCCGTCTGGTTTATTTTGCAGTGTCTGTAAGATGTCAGTGTAGCTGATGCCAAATTTTCAACACTGTACAGTGTATGCGCTGAACGGTTTAATGTCATTGAAACACTGCAAATCAAACAGAAATAATGGCAAATCCAAAAGGAATACGGATCAATTTAAAGTCGGTTTAATATATACATTCTCTTACTCGGACCCTCCAATATATCTTGCAACTTTTATCGTATATAATGGAAGCGTCAGAAAACCAATTATTCTCTCTCCCTTGCATCTGCATATCTACGTCACTGGGAAAAAAATGTGATGTAAGCATTAGGGAGGAGCTTTCTTAACTGATGGATAAAACGAACACTATCTTATAGTAGCATGTGGCATATGTATGTATATATATATATATATATATATATATATATATATATATATATATATATATATATATATATATATATATATATATATATATATATATATATATATATATATATATATATATATATATATATATATATAAATATATATATATCTATTTGTTTATCATGTGACACATCTATTTGTTTTGTGACAGTTTAGTTATTTGCTGATGCCTTTAATGAGTTTTCGTGGGTTATCAGAAGGGGCTGGAATGACAGTTATGTGGGTTTGTTTGTCTACAAAAGTTATTCTTTGCGATAACGTGAATGATACCATTGCGTCACATAATATCAATAAAGTATCTCGAAAAATGTGAAAGCTCAGGAAACCGGGTTATGTTAACGTGCAGTATGTGTCATCATTCAAGCTATCATAAAATAGCGACACATAAGGCTTGCGTTGGGACACGCAGTTAAGGAGTGCGTAATATCGAAATGTCAGACACGTGCTTAAGTCATCGATGCTAACGTTTGCCGTTGATGTAGTGTTGATTTAACAGATATCAAGCGATATATATATATATATATATATATATATATATATATATATATATATATATATATATATATATATATATATATATATATATATATATATATATATATATATATATATAACTGACCGAGCGTAAGCATGTAACAATGTAACGCCGATTGGTGCTATATTTCGTGTGTTGCTCACTTTCTGTTTCAATGGCTAACAAATTGTCGGATACGTATTCGCAATCCTATTTTCGATTCTATTAATTGCGAACATTCATCTTTCTGAGACAACTTCGCATATGAAAAAGATTAGCTCGTTATATTTGACTTGCGTTTACATGTTTTCATGTACTAAGATGATAACAACCTGGCTTATGCCGCAGAATTCTAACGAAATTTAGGGTGTGGATAAAATAATGTAATACAGTCGTCTTTTAAATCTTCATGACATTAGACTAGTGCTCAGTGAATGCTTGTAAACTGTAGCGGATCAGTAATCAAACAGGCTGAGCACATTACATAACGCCTGATGAAAAGAGTGGACATGGGCGAGTGGGGCGAGGAAAGTACGATAGAAAACTGCACCCGATCATTCGGAAACCTGCAATGCTAGGTAGCTGGATGGAGATGTAACATAAACGCTGGAGAAACAGTATTGTCGTCCACTAAGAAACATTGGTGTTTTATACGATAAATGCCATGACTACCTCTCAATAAGGCTCCACATCAAGTGTGTACTTTTTAGGGTCTAAAGCGCATTTATGCGACACAGTCTTAATTTACGTTTTGTCATAAAAAAATGCCAAACATGTTGATAATGTCTATTGCTAAGTGCGCAAATATGCTCGCTCATTCAAATGCAAACTTGCATAAACATGATGTACATTTGCCTCAATTACATACCTTGCTGATATAGTACATAATTATCTGAGCTAAAGTACCTGTAATAAAATTGCTAATTTAGCCCAGATATCACAGCGTCATAGCAAATTCTTTTAGGATATTAAGGTGTAGTAGTCACAAAAACCACTGCTGCTCAACACGGCAAAATAGACAGGTCATGAAAGACATTTATTGACTAATATGCAGGACTAATTGTTTACTCTCTGTAGCAATGGGGTAATAAAAGTCATCTAATCATTACGGCATCGTTTTATATGGCTCATAATCCTTTGTTTGTGTTCAACAGTCAACATCTTATCAATGGTACAACTGCTTAATTAAAATTCAGCATCGTGATGAATGGTGTTTTTTACAAATTATTTAATCTTACCAATTGGACATATTACAGCTTTAACACGGGTTTGTGTTTATAGTAATTTTCTGGTCAGTGTTTACCTTGTCATCGCTATCACAATAACCTCCCACATATTCGCATTTCACGCTTCTCCCTGCATAATTATGAAGACACAGTAGTCGTTAATATACGTCTTCACAATACCAGATTGCCTTCATGTAACATATACAACTCTTAGAACCAGATTTCTCCAATTATGTGCGATACATATATCTGATTTAAATTCCTTACACGACACTAGCCTTTCGACAGAAGCATATCAATCAGTTTATTTACCGTTAATCTCCCTTAAGTCCAACCTATTATTATTCGCTACAAATAAAGCTTTGGTAATGCGATGCATAAAGTTATCCAATTCCATATCGCATGTAATAAAAAGCCTGGGGGTTTTCTAATGAAGTGTTAATGGGACCAAAACTGTGCTTTTATACATGTGCCAGTACCCCTAAATATCTCGCAGTACAGAGTATACAGGGTCTGGATGGCACTGTTATATATTGCTTTGCCCGTCTATAGTATGTATCACGTCCATGCCTGTCTTCACTTTCGCAAGATCGTCGTGAATCGTGCGTTTCGCGAGATTCCGCGTAAAGTACCACTTAGTGATTGAGGTTGACACGGTTGACAGTTAGACGGTATACGTAAGATGTCAAGGAGGCAGTAATAAGATTTAGTTGAAACTGGGCAGAGCGTATGCAATGTTCGCATTTGACACAAAACATTCATTATGAATAAAGAGACACCAGGATATTCTCAGACCAAGCTTGATATACCTACCAATGGATGTCACAATGATGTCAGATGTCAAGTCGTGCATGTGCTATGGTAGTATTTATTGCATGCAACAAATAGGTTGAGCAGCTCAAAATTAGTAGCAGTTTCTGGATAAATCGATTTTATATTCAAATTATGAGAAGTATTTAGAGCAATGTAACATTTCCTCAACGCATCAATACGAGGTAAATCAATTTTGGTTCTGTTAACATCATCAAATGTAGTCAGTCGATCCCTTTACATAGCAGCTATTGATGGGCACGATAGAAGCTACATAAAAAGAGTAAACGATTCTTTTCAGCATCCTTGCTGCTTATTATCTTCGTTTTTGCCAAATATTGCCTGCATCAGTGAGGTTTGCCCTGGTAAACTTCTTAACTTGTTTTCAGCTAGCAATACTTGTCATGCAACCACAAGATAGAATGCCTGGCTGATCATTATTTACACAATGACATGTAACTTATTCCTTAGCAAATGGATCTGCAAATATGGATGTCGTTCCAATTATTAAAACACCGGGAACTATGCATATCCTTAATTGCAATAGATTTGTTTTCGTTGCAGAATGATTTGGGATCTCATCTTTCCATAACGTGAGCTGCGTAACAACAACAAAAATAAAGAGTTATGAGCCAAAAAACAAAGCTTCTTAATGCATTTCAGATAACAAAGCAATAACGTACCTGTTGATTACACCAGCTACTAAGCGTTATTCTGCATAGTGATTATTGTTCTGACTAGTAATGTTAGTGAAAGTGTTAAGTTTGCATGCCTCGCAGCAAGTACACAATTTGTTGGGCTAGAAACATTTTTCTAGTCCCTGTCTATTAAATTACTCCAGCTACTACGCGTTAATATGCATAGATCTAATTGTTCCGAATGCAATACAAACGCAGCAAGCAGGTTTTGAAAAAATGGAAAAGTAAGACAGAATGTCGCAGAAGATATAGCTGATAAAATATACAAGATATACAAGGAACACCTCAGAAATGCACAAACTACTTTTTATTTATATAAAATTCGATTAGTCAAGATGATTCTACAGGCTAAAAATTAACTAATTGTTCGATATTCATAAACTTAACTTACGATAACAAACTTCGAATCTGTATCGTAACTTACCTTTTCCATTGAATTTTCCAACTTGTACAAACGGTAGATGTCGCCTTAATTTAGCAGCGACAGGTTTAATAATGAGACATGTAAGCATAACTTATAATGCTGATTGTTGAAGGTTGTACCTCTCTTCATTCTTTTGGAGGAAGGTACTTGCTTCTTAGAATATATGCTGTAACTAAAACTGTTAACCTTGTAATTGCTCATTGGGATGATTAGGCATGATACTGGCAACAACATATTTAAAAAAGGAAAATGGATCGCTCATTTCAACGTATCGGCACCCAAAAGGTATAATAATGTAAGAAAACAAAGCAAAATATGACCATGGATGATTACAGGTATGATCATATGACGCTGTTCACAGAAGTATTAAGTCATTCCGCACAAATTGCACTATTTAAATTATATCAGGATAGGATATGTTTGGTTAATGCATCGAATATGGAGTGCAATGTACGCAAAGCAAAGCACAAGTCCCTTTATCTTTTAATGCCAACTTTACACTCCGACCCGTATGTAGTGTATTACGCCCAAGTATCGCCAAATTTCTCCTTAGACTGTGACCTTGTTTTGTCGATTGCTCAGATTCTATTTCTTTAAGTCTGTTCCACTAGAGCTTAATATAAATCAAGAACAAGCGTCAAAACATATTACCATAAACAGTAGTATTGTTGAGTGATTGCCTGTCATTACAGTGGTTATGTCAATATCATGGTATTACATCTTTGCGCTGTTAATGCGCAGGCGGCCAGACATCTGCGATACATCATCCGTGATGGTAATCTTGGCTGTAATACTAGCCATTTATCATGATGTCCGCGATGCATTAATTAGAGTTTGCAAATTCTAGACGTGTCGTACATCCAGGCGGGGTAGCATGTTATCTATCTTGTAGCTTATGTTTCAGTCGTTTTGCAAACATGTTTTATGTTTAACCGCAGGATGGCCAACGAAAGCAGAGCACTATAAATGATGCGGCTTATGTGTACGTGACAACTTAATGTCAGCATGCTAAGAGTGAAATTGTCCATAAATAGTAAGTAACTAAGCGGGTACGTGGCGATTGAGAGCAATTTAGCATAAATATAAGTACTAATTGATGGTCGCCCGTACGTCTGATAATATTGCTGTAGCTTTGTAATAACTCGCTATCAGCGTATCAAGCAAACACGACAGCACGCCACTCCTCGTTTGGTCATCTTGTATTATAAGACAAATTATAGAACGCTATTAAGCGTCGTTATCTTCCTCAACAGCAGACAGAAAGCAGCCCAAGCTCATAACGTCTACGTTTCTGGGCAGATTACAACCATGCATTTAATAACACACAAATGGTAATAACTAAATTAACTTCATACCTTAAGGTTATTTCATGGTAATTCCCTCGCATTAACAAAGACAATGAAATGTAAATCAGTCCTTTTAAATGCTAAGGATATTATTAGATTTGAGGGGTACATAACATGATAGAATATATGCAATACACGTTTTATGGAATTCCTGGTTTCACCGGGAGGAATAATGATGAGCTTGTATGCCCTTTGTTATGTTTTTCTGAAAGTAGTGGTTGGACAGTATCTTACCACAGATCAGCCATTTTAAGCTCCAAAATGACGTCAAGCATCCCAGAGGACAAATAAGCAACTAGTCGATAAATAATGGCAGTGTTTCAAATGGTTCACAATATCAAGTTCAAATTAAAAAAGTGCATTACTTCAAGACCAAGGCAAGCTTGAAAAAACACTGTTGCTCAATAGGAAATGAATTACATTGTGATTGCTTTCGTGCTATAGCGATAAAGGGGTCCATGTCAGCTCATTTGTCATCGTTTGATATTACTGAGACTCCGTTTAAGTATATATCAGTTAACATCTTGTCGATGTTACGACTGTTACAAGGTATGAGGTTATTTGAGGTCAGCACTGTGCTAAACGATTTGACGTCATCGAAATAATTATGTACTATACGTTATCTATTGTAGTTATATCCTTCGAATGTTGTCATAATAATCACCCGGACAATGTACATCACTATCATCTGCCAATGTAACTAAGTGCGTATGTTTATTCACGGCTCCTCCTTGTGTAATTTTATTGCGCATCGCAGCCGATAATTAATCTGCCCGAGTGTCATTGCGATACTTATCAAACCCTACTTAGAACAAAGATAACATTTACTTATTTATATTACTTTTGTGGTAAAATATTATCGAGACAAAAACTTTAATCATTGTGTATAACTTCAACCTCCCGGTTGTACGAACTGTAATTATTCCCTAGCAATAGTGTCGCTGTTAATGCGGTACTTTGCCAAGGGTTTTTTAATGTATAACTTTTATGACCAAACGTGTTTTGACATTAATGCAATTTGGTTAGATCATACCTCGTAACAAAGAAGAATAGCAATGCGAAAGAGACAATGCTCATTTGACGGGTATGCAATAATGTGAGAAACCTAAGTTGTTTCAGCCAGTCTTTTCGTAGGATAATCGGTTTATAGACTGGCTTAATATACGGATAATAATGTTAAACCGAATGTTTATATGAGTAGAGCTAATCCATGTTAAGTTCTTTCCATCTGGCCTGAGCTCACACCAGCTTTGCGCTCTGTACAGATTATTTATAATACAATAAGCAGTGTAGTAGTGTTTAGATGTGAGGGTAGTGTTTGTATGGGCTATCATATACATTCTGATGTCTTTAATTCTACATTCTTGTTTTATAATAACTTATCATATGTAATAAAATGTGCATATTCGCTATCATTTATTTTATGTAGTAACACCCCGGATATATTTAACAAATACACAAAAAGTATTTGACATTACTGCACATATACTCACATAAACCTAACGTATGACGCGAATCACGAATCAGTCAGCTATCTCGGTTGGATATGAGAATACATATTACGTTTTTAACATAACTGTATTGACCGAATATGCCTACACTTGCACGCTTAGCAGTTAAAATAGATCCCCGTCACTCCAAAATATTGAAGTGCTTCATATGCAATCCATCTTTAATAGCCCAGAGTAGATATGTAAAAGCATAACATGCCTTCTATAGTGTCAACATCGTAGAATCGCACTGCATGACTACTGTAGCAATCTGCCTCAATGCCACAGGATATGCAAGTAGTGAATATTATTTAATTAAGCCTATTGAAATGTACTCATAGCAAACGTTATTAGCACCTTGTTCAGCCACTTAAGACGTTTATCGTTTAATCTTAGGCTATTCTCATAAATAATGCTGCCCGGTACACAATAAAAGAGTTGTCTAAAATCTGTAAAACTATGACCATATATTATCCTTTGTTAAACAAAGGGGTTAGAATAATTTGTAAACGAAGAAACACAGGTGTATTGTGTCATTTTTCAATATCTTGTTGCTTTGTGCCCGTACATGTTATGAGCTGTATACAAATTCACGTTCACTGATACTTGATTGACTATTTCGGCAATGCATAGATATTGCATTCAATGCACCGATACAAATGCCATAATATTGACATATTCAAACGAAAACTAACTGGATAAACCAGTAGCCAAGCTAACAATCGGAGCACTAGTTTATACGAAACAATTCGTTTAAAAGCATGACACTGATTTCAAGTTGACGGATAGATATTCTCTCAAATATAACACATCAGCTCTTTGACTTTTATGCACCACGTGATAAAATTGTGAATCCTCAGCCCTCCATTAGTCATTCATTTGCATCACCCCGCGCATTTTCGTCAGAAATATATTATACGCATTAACTGCTTTAGAATCACCCATACTATTCTTGAATAATGAAATTAATTAGAGGAAACTTCGAACTCTATGCAATCATTTGCTTCTTTTTTGTATTGTCTTTAGAATGGCGTTTCATAGTTTTGCTACACAGATCAATCAATTGATATCGATTTTATTCGGAATACGAGTAGGAATAAACTAGTTTATCAAGTATAAATATCTACTAATATTGGTTGTGCTTATGTAGACTCGGTCTAGGAAGCTAATGGTTAACCTCAGGCGATACAGAAAGTTAAGGTAAACTTACTGCATAAGCTGCCACACATGGTCGCGATACAATAACCACCACGACACTAGGCTAGCCACGGGAATACATCCAAGCGAGAGAATTGATCAAAGTTAGGTTGACACTTCATTTTCTTGGTTCAATGTATGTTTCCCTTAGCAGAATAGATTGTCTATAGGAAGTGTATATCGGCAATATTGCGTTCGATATTCGCAATGCAATGGGAAGATATTTTGCATCTCATTCATTTTCAACTGTGTAAATCTAATCATTTTGCATAATAACTGAGCCATAGTCATAGACACATTACTCGGGGCATATTGCTGGCATGGATGCAAGTGGACTTATTTACCATGTGGTAAAAGAGAGACCGAAAGATATCTATCACGAGAAAAAGAGAGGCAAGGGCAGAGGCAGACATTAAGACTGACATGTCCACATATTACGAGAGAGAGAGAGAGTTTAAGAGAGATATAAAGGGAGCTTGATGAAGAGCAAGTGATATAGAGAGAGTGTGCACATCGGTGAATGTGCGTTTGTGTGTGGGAGAGAGAGAGATAATTTGTAGATCCGTTCTAGTTGCTTCGGTTTTCAAAATTACGTAGAGGGGGAACGGTTATTCAAGTTACGAAGCGGAGAGCAAAATAGAGGACAATTATCTACAAAATGTCCATTTATTTATACGGCTGCTTAAAATATGAATATAGATGATGGATCTATCTGTGCATGATAAAATGAAAGCATGTCCGTTGCACCAGTGTATTCTCTTGTCAAAAGAACAGTCAAGCTTTTTTCAATATCTTTTTTTGATTATGCAATATGTACATTTATAGTGCACGCTCATGCTAGACATGTTGCATGTGAGTTTCAAGGGTCGTCTTCGGGATATATTCACGAATGTGCACCAACAATGCTCACCGAATATGCTCTGATATATCTTATGTGTCAATAGCTAATACTAATGAGCAATTGCCTTTAATCCAGGTGTATAGTGTATTTCCATTTCCTTTTTCCAAACGTATTTGTGCATTACAAACCGCGCAAACGAATTAGCTATTTATTATGTAAAACACTTTACCGGTGGCGCAATCAGGTAAAAGTGGTATGGAAAATGTTCTCCTGATTATTGCAACGTGTGATTTACGCTCTTGTGTATTGCTAGCAAAATAGCTTAAGTTTTCGGGCAATAAGAGAAAACGTCTAACTTTAATTTAAATAATAATTAATGTTATCATGCCTTGTATATATGGCCCCATTTGGGCAGCAAATTGTACTAGTTTCATCTACATTTTTATTATCACCGAAATAGGACAGGTAATATGCATCGGATATCTAAATAGCATAGAAATATTTTGTATACCTATCAAAATCTCACAGATTTTATAAGCGTGTGAGGAACTGCAATAATTGGGGATTGATGATGTTATAGTTTTGAGGAGGCAAATGTTTGTGCTGTATGCAGCTAACAGGGGTGTCTTTTTTTTTTAAATGAATTGTAGATACTCAAAATATATGCTTTATTTTAAACGGTACTGCTCCCATCCGGCTGGCGTTTTCAGTAAAAGTTCATTGCAGCCATAATCAGGTACGTCTACGTCAACGATGCCTATAGTATGCATACGTAACGTATTAACATCAACAGGTTTGCATAATCACTCTTTGACATCTGTTTTCAAGCTTCTACGTGTTCAACATTCACGTATTTCATAGATTTCATCACCCGATGGTTGATCATCGTGCTGACAGTTATGCATCACTTTTCTCGATTCAAACTAATGTAGTTTGAGATCAGAGCAACAACAAAGTATCTCTATAACTAAAATGTGCAGCAATAATACATATCTGCATTGCATTATCGGGCTATATTGCCTCTTTTCCCTAATCAGCGGCAAATATATAATATTTTTCATTTAGTTCTATTTTGTTATTCTCTGTACCAAAGTACTGCGATGTTTACAGGACGTTTATATCGAATATACCGTTTCCTAAAGTGCGTTCACCTCAGAAGCGCGGGTGAGGGACATCGTGTCGTGATAATGTATTCCCGTGCATGAAGGTTAATAAGTGTTATTCATCATTCACATCCAAATTAATGTGTTATCAGGGTCGGTAGAGCTGCATGTTAATTAGGCATAAATGTCTGGAGATTCAAAGAGTGTCATTTGCAAACTGAGCAAAAACAAGGTGTCAGTGTAATTGAGCTAGAATATGCGAACCGTTTAAAGCAAAGGCTATCTACGGGAAAAGTACATACCGAAATCTAGCTTTGGGACAGCCTTATTGAGCTATGTATGCTTAAATTCGATCTCCTGTTCAGTAAGTAGCAATTAGTATTTGCCATTGGACGTACAATGTCATAGGTATACGACCTTATCTATCTTTGATTCCAGCAATCATGCGCTTCGTGATTGCAATGTTATAATTGTTGCAAATAGTTTTTGTTACTTTTTTATTTAGTTACAAAATAATAATCGTCTATTATATTATTGGAGATCAGCTGCCTACGCGTTATAAAGTTATTGGCAATTAACATTAATATAGGTGTCTGACGTAACACAAGTACCATTTTCAAAACAAATGACTGCTTTGTGCCCATTAAGCACTTCATGGATCAGCTAATGCTAAGAAAATCTCGGATCTTTGAATCACCTGATGCGCGAATTGTGCTCGTGATCTCAGACACCTGCGGCTGTTTGAAACGATCCAATATCTGGCTGAATCGGGTTGTCTGAGAGTAAATATGCGTTGAAAACATAATATCCTTGATAGGTTTAGTGCTTAACTCTTCTACTAAGGTATGTGTGATAGCAGAATAAAGGATGATAATAGTGGGAAATGAATGATCAAATGACAGTATTGCCTGAGGCGGCTAGAAATGCGGTAGAAGAGAACATTGTATTGTATGCAATTACCAACAAGCAGTCACTATCACCATGACGAGTGTTCTGTTCCGTGCCAATAAGGCAATACTGTGGTTTTCTTTGCTCTTTCAAACAATCATGCGACTGTAGACAACGCGTGCACTTTTTCTCGCAGGCTATTTGGTGATGCGTCTGTCGGCTTTCTCGCTGGTGCCTGACCCGGAAGATCCCCATGACCTGTTTAACGCCAGTAGCTCTTAATAAATAGAATGTAGTTTAGTGATGACAATATATATATATATATAAGGCACAGCTTGAATTATATATCCAATATGAGATATAAAGCAAGGACCAATGATTAATAAAATTACACAGACAACGGTCAATGGTGCGAATACATCAACGTCCCTGTATACCAATGATGTTACCAGCGACTAACCAGCTTCTGTCATGTACAATTTGAAAATGCCATGTGGACACATTTATTACGAACTGTGGCGAGCATAACCGCAATCACTCATTTTCCATTAATTGGAATACTAACAGGCTGAATAAAGGATGGTCAGTGTTGGCCGTGAAGCTTTCCATATATATCTAGCAATAAGGTTTATTCATTCAATTGACGTACAATTTGGACGACTGCATAGACAAAGTAAAGGCAATGAAACTAAGTCGGCTGCAGTAAAACAAATAGTAAACCAATTAGATATATTTTTTATATATATATATATATATATATATATATATATATATATATATATATATATATATATATATATATATATATATATATATATATATATATATATATATATATATATATATATATATATATATATATATATATATATATATATATATATATATATATATATATATATATATATATATATATATATATCTATATATATATTGGATGCTTTGATCCAATGTGAACGAGCAAGAAACTAACAATTGGCGAGACTATGTCAAAAATCAGGTAAACATGTAGAGAGACAACTAGACTTATCGTATCAAAGCAAATGACACAAGTGTGCATAGATTATTACTTGTAATATGGAATATAGAGTCTCCCCGTCGGTTTACCATTAATATTCTGATGTGTGTGTAGAAAGCTGACTCAATTTGCACGAAATCCATTTGTATTGACGTACAGCAGTGTTACCAACGCGCAGGTGTTCTATCTTAAATTATGGATTATCCCTCAGATGGACCAATCCACCGGAACTTCAAGAGACAGATTATGTTTTTCCTCCTGTTATATTGGTCGATACAGAGCAGACGCAGTTCTACTAGACGTGGCAAAATGATGACCCGACAGGAATGAATACACACAAATGAATTGTCGAAAATAAATAGGTAATCCTGCTTTCCGATACTAGCCTCACATTTGGATGAACTTGAAAGAATTCTGTAGCAGAATCGTAGTGGGATCGGACCCAACTCAACGACATTGACTCATCTAAATTCAGTAGCTAACCATTGGCAAACATCGCAATATATATTAGCTGATCATTTCTAATTTATAATTGCATAACGTGTATTTTTACTCATGAATAGTTTAAAGGTTGTAAACAGCAAAGAGTTTATAGCTTTGCTAAGAGATCTTACTCGAGGCTTCCGTCCGAGGTAATATGTAAGGACGCTACCTGTTAGCCAATGCGTTATTGCCAGAGCGTCTCTCAAAACCACGTGGAATGCTTTGTTTACTTTGGAGCTGTTGTCGTCTCGACCAATCAGATGACTTAATTTCTTTAGCAGCCGCCGAGCCCCGAGACGTTGGATCAACAGTCCCTGGTGCTTATGTTGATATTATGGTATCGTTACCTGATATCGGGGCCGTTTGTTCGAGTAATTTCATAATCGTCACGCAGCTCAGCGTAGCTATAAACCCTTTAATCTAAGTGCACTAAATGCAATGGCACACGAGCCACTAAAACCCATTCTCCGGTACTACGTGGGTGGAAATATTATTACGCTTTGAAAAGTTACATCACTTCCCCCGAAATGACAACGACTGTACATTGTCATTTCATAAAGCAATCATGTTTAAAGCTAACCAGAACATCGACAGAATATGACGGATTTATTTACATATGTTTAATGCGTATACCCTGGTAGAGAACGTAAAATTAAGCTTATTCCGAGCATCGCGGTGCAGTAAATGCAAAGGTACACGAGCCAATAAAATCATTTCTCCGGAGCAGAGGATGCTGCTTGTATCTGCGCAATCAATCACTTAGAATTTGACCTGTGCTTGACCTCCTGGTTGTGCGCTTTCTGAAAGGGCGCAGTGGCGGTTTTAGATGTTAACATGGGAAGCATTCGCACCTGGAAAAGCAATGTACTCCGAGAAAAAAGTTAGGTTTTGTTGCTGTCTATGCTTATATCTGTCCCGAAGTTGTCATTATGCGCTTAAAAGTGACAAATGACATTTTCACGAAGGCTTCGTTGATAGCATTGTATTTTACGGAACAGCATCAAAACGTCTTAAAAAAAATCTTTATAACAAGTGCTACAGAGGGTTTGTTTGCGTTGCAAAGTCAAAAGTGGAAATATAATTACCTACGCGAAATACTGATTTAAAAATTACTAATCAAACGGCAATAAAGCGTGTTAATATCATAGAGCAAAGATGATCCTTTCGAGCTGTGGCAGAAGAACTTTAGTATCCTCTGGTCCATGGGAATGACCCAAACAGTGAGAAGAGGATCATGTATTTTCATTATCGGGTACAGATTATCAAATCACATATTATATGCCGCTCTTTTAATTGCATCGTCAAAGAAACAATATCAGAATGTGAGAGTTTTGATAAGTACGCCGATAACCAAATTTTGCTCTATCTGGCATAATGCTTTTATACAAATTATGCAAATACGCATTTGCCATGAAACAAATATATGGCTTCGTGTTCAAGAAATTATAACGGCAGAGGTTAGTCCATGG
>CM067348.1:45232751-45295251 GCA_034190875.2 Urechis unicinctus | reverse complement strand
AGGCGGCGACCATCTATTAATGACTAAGCTCTGTGTCTGATGGAAAATGTGGCGTTATATGGACTCGTAAAACGATTCATTTCAAGCACTCCATGGCAAAATCAGATTCATTAAACACACCATTAATTAAATATGTTAAACTATATTTTCAACCATGCATGCGCATCATTGGTAAATTACGTACCCTGTAGTTTACGAGAGAACAACACTATCAGATGTGATTACATATTTTACAATACGACAAGAGCAAATTAACACAGTGTGTCACCAGTGACGCTAATGATTTTTTCATCATGTTTAATGCAGATAACCCGACTCCCCAAACAGTGGCCATTCCCTAAGCGATCTATTCATTAAAAGCCTGGGTTATGATGTTGAATTCTGTTCATGAAACCGCACCATAGATTTTGTTATTGCAGTAGCAAATAACATACTTGTAATGAGGATACATTTAGATTAGCCGATATGCAATTGTTGAATACATTTACAAGTCAATTTGATGAATCAGACATTCTATGTAACCAAGGGATCCTGGATTGTTACTATGCTACATAACACTGTAGAAATTGCCTTATTCGACCGCTTGCACTTCGTGCGCCAATTTCTGGACAAGCTTACGTGCTGAAACGTCAGTTTATGCAGGTGTAGTTGTATTATTAAACGAGGGCACAACGAAGGACGTTACAACGAGCAGTACTAGCTTTTAAATGCATTTCTTTCGACAATTTTGCACCATTTGAAGATTGACCATGGCCTTCCATAGTCAATTATTGCTCAAACGGTGCCGACGTTTTGCGTTACAATACACTATCCCGATACAGTGTAGAGCAATAACTGTGAAAAGTACATGGTGAATAGAATGAATAACCTTGATCTATTTTAGGATGACTTGCAGATTCTTGAAGGTCCTTAGTCCAAATCCAAGCTGATCATTGGTATTATTTGAGATATTTTTCATGTGTTGAATCGAATTATGCTCACATTTAATGATACATCATTGATGATGGAAATTGACGTGTGCTATGGACGCATATTACATACCCTTCAATCACACTAGCAACACACACACACACACACACACACACGCACACACACACATATATATATATGTATATATATATATATATATATATATATATATATATATATATATAAAAAAATATATAATGTATTTATATATATATATATATATATATATAAATATATATATATGTTTATATATATATATGTATATATATATAAATATATACAATATATATCCATATATATGTACATATATATATACATATATATAAACATATATATACATATATATATATATATATATATATATATATATTTATATATAAATATATATATATATATAAATATATATATATATATATATTTGTATTAATGCATATATATATATCTGCATATATATATATGTTTTTATATAAGTATGTATATATATATATATATATATATATATATATCTCTATGTATATATGTATATATATAAATAAATATATATATGTATATATATAGATTTATGTATATAAATATATGTATATCTGTAAATATATTTATATATCTGTATATATATCTATATATATATATATATATATATATATATATCTATATATATATATATATATATATATATATATATATATCTATATATATATATATATATATATATATATATATATATATATATATATATATCTATATATGATTGGATGCTCTTTTTGGCAAGTTATGTGAAAATGAATAAATACAAGTAACTGAAAATAAACTGCGTGAGTAAACGTTGATTTATTGATAATCACATTTGGATTCGTCGACCACATCACCGCTTAGCAAATATGCTCGTATGCTACCAGAAACAAATAAATTTCTTACTTGACATATGAAAAAAAGATACTTTATATATTTAGAGTAATAGCTGACATAATAGGAATCGTTAAAGACTGAATTGTATGACAAATGTTTTTCATGCTAATTGTATTCGAAAGTCAATTATATTTTATACGATGATTTAATGCAGGTGCGCGAGCATGAAGCTACACACCTGTCGACATTGGAATATATGACGGGACCTACAGACAGACAGATTTACTGTACTGAAATGCCATCGGCGAAACCAGAGCTGCTGCAGTGAGCATGATGACAATGTGTACAATTCACAAACTTTATCTGCACTGCATGCGCTATAAATATCAATTACTATCGTGATTTGGTCTTTGGCATAAGTGTAGCACCTCTCTCGGCGGTTTGATGCTAAAGTCACTCGGGTCCCATGCAGGCTGATAAAAAACAAAACACAGTAATAACTCCATATGTACTCACTGAATGGCGCAAAGACATGATGATGATCTAATAACTATTATCCTCGAAAGATGAAGGCAGCAGTTGCAGATGTCGCATAAGCCTTGAAGATTTTACATTGACACATTTAGAAAGAACTATATAAAAGCAAAAGCCTGATTTTGAGAGTGAACATGTTTGGTAAATAACACGATGCAGGATAAGTAAATATATCCAAACACAATTAAAGTAGTTCCTGACATCATGGACCTGTTCATACGTTCTTGGTAATTAAGCATCTACGGATAATCCACGCAGCAATGTTAAGCTACAACAGGCTTGTAACTTATCTGGTGCAGATGTTTTTCATGGGGCTATTGTTTTACATTGAAGAGAGTTCATCGCGTTCTCTGCTCAATCCATCCTGCTAGCTACTATACGGCAAATATAGCTGTCAGGAACTGTCGGCTTAATGTGACGCGGGCGGTGAGCATAAAACTTTCACCATGCCACTCGTATGCTATGGATCAGATCCTTGCATCTCCGAACATAAACCGTTAGATATGTAATAAAGGTCTTTATAAAGCTTATAAGTGTCATATGCTATTTAGAAACTATTCGGCAAGCAATGCCATGTGCCCTGTAGCATTAGCTCTTTATTTCATAAAAAGGTGTACTCTGTTTATGATACTTTTCGTCGCAGTTTAAACACATATCGGCACTTCAGAAATATTGCAATGCTACCCCGAGAATGACATAAGTTGATGAGCTTAAACTAACTGCTTCGACTTACCAGCAATATATTATAGCGGTTGGTCGTTGCAGAAGTTGGACACATACTCAATTTATACAACTGAAGTATCAACAGGCCAGTTTATAACAGCTGGGAACAGATGTAACCTGATCATGACAGCGGTATATTACATTGTTGTGAGAAACTGCACAGAAAACCGTCAATAAAATCGCATGTAGCTCAGAAACCGAAGCGTGGTATGCCTCGATACAAGTCAGAAACCTAGAATGATTTCAAGGGCATCCACGAACCATCACTGATATGATATTGATATTAATGTGCATGTTCTACTATTCAAAACTGTGTGTTCCGATCAGACTTGCAACATGTTGATTTGTGAAGCCCATAAAATAATTTAACCACACGCTCATTGCACAAAACGTGTGGTGTATTGATTTAAACGAAACTAACTTTACCAGTTCAAGCCTTTCCGTTTTCTACCAGAATCTCCCAAATCCCCTCTTAATTTGCATTCGCCGTGTAATCCAATGTAACGTTAACGCTTTCACAATTCTAATCGCAGCAACCTCTTGTAATATTGACCTAAAAGCAGGTGCGGTGTCTTAAGAGTAGCACTGTAAGGTTACATTATAAGGTATGCTGGTGATGGGTATAACGCATGATGCCTTGCTTATTCATTGGTGCATTAGTCATTTCGGATCAAAAGATGTCCATTAAATAAATGCTTAATGAAAACCTTGTTTTTTATCAATCAATTCTATTTGTCTCGGCTTTAAGTTCCAAAGTTACAACACACAATTAGAACGTCGAATAGGTATATTGAGTAATTCATTGTAATTCTCAAATGATTTGGTTTTTATTATTTGTTCAATAATTAATATGTTGCTGTGAGCGGGAGTCAGTCATACACGGGATACATTCTAACCAAATACAAACTATATTGAAGACAAATGACATCACGTTGGCTCGGATATTGAATTAGTGTATTCTAACATATCATATAAGCAGGCCTACTTGCGCCATTGTTGGCTCTACTATAAGTATAAACGCGTTATCGCTCTGGGTTAGCAACGTGAGGCCGATAACTGATAACAACTTTTGATTCTTCGGCCAGTTGCAACGCATCCCCAAGGCTTCATGTTATCCACAACTAAATTGTTTGGTTGAGATAAGAATTGTGGATTGTTAGCCAAACCTTCAATTACAGCATAGACGTATATACCTTACGGGCATACATATAATGATGATATTTGGGCTTGTTTCCTATTCATTTATTATTATGAACCATGCGCCAAACATCATATACACAAATAAGAGTGATGAGTTGATATTCACCGTCGGCTGCTGTGAATATTGAGATTGCCCGACGTCTACCAGCTTATTCCTTGCGACAAGCATGTTATCGAACCTCAATTAGTCCAATTAGGATTGTGATACCAGTTTATCATGACAAGGGGGCAATAAATGTGGGTGTTGTGGTGGTTCCGTGCCGCATTGGTTTGCCACTTTCATTAATGTTATTTTGCAGACCAATATTTTAGACGACTAATAAACACTCTCTTTGGATAGGTGTACAATCAAAAGGTTCGACAAGAAAATATCAAAAATGAAGATTAAGCCTGGAAATTCCTGCCTAAAAAAAGAGAACAATAACAATACAAATATTGGTGTGGGTAACTCTGCTGCAATAATGAAAGCGCAACATTTCTGTGGAATGAAGCTGAAACAATAATAACAGCTCATCAAGTTTAATAAATCAAAGAAACTGCTGGAAATATGATCAAAAATGAGGAAATTATAATGAAGACATGAAAAAAAGTATATGTGCTCTCAATTAACGAACGATGTGCACCCTTGGAAAAATCGCTTAAGTAACAATAAGCAAAGTAATTGGATATGATAAGTGGAAAGGTTATCAAGCCAAAAGACTTAAACTGGATGTTACTCTTATAATACCTAGCCGGTTCAGACGAGTCGAGAATGACTAGAATTTTTGGGACTTATTTAAGAGCTACCATCAAATATATCTGATTACTAGATATTGACCAGAGTAGGTTATACAGGCTATTATTTAAGTGATGTTTTTTAATATGACTCTCTATTAGTGGGATAATTGCGAAATACGAGAGCAATTTGTTTGGTCAGTGGCAGCGCATTTTGTTCATCATAAGGTTTTTGTTTCAAGAGCATTAACCGTGCAATGTTATAATGCTTTCAGTTTTTAATTAGATGTGCTCTGTTTTGGCTGATGGATTTTATCAACAATTTTGTCTTTCTCCCGATGGAGATCAGCTTGCATATCATTACCAATACGAGTAGCCACTATAGCAAACAAGTAATAAGTAAGTGTACATGCAATAAAAGGCAGGGTATTGTGCTTTTCATATGTATAAATGCCCACCCAGCAAATAACAACTAGAAAACTGTATTAGATGATGCGATCCCGGCATTATCCCAAGCATGCAATAAGGATATACTAATTTGACACAATGGATTATGTTTTGTGTAATGTGATATACGAAATGCAATTTTTAACACTACGCAATTCACAAATATTTCCATTATTATAATTCAACAGGAAGTAATATATGAGGACAGAGGTGATTGTATTCCAATAGACGACTAGATCTTGTTAGGATGATGTATATATATATATAAATATATATATATATATATATATATATATATATATATATATATATATATATATATATATATATATATATATATATATATATATATATATATATATACATATATATATATATATATATATATATATGTATATATATAATTTGCTTAAGTATGGTCATCTTGACATTTATAGGTCTAATCGGTATACAAATAAACAACAAACATATAATTTACGCTTGTAACTTTCAATATTGCACCATTCATTTCAATTGCAGTTACAAACCACATGCCTTATCTACATTGCTATGTTTTGCTCTACTTAATGCACACAGATTGATCATACTGAGGATATAAGTGGAATAACGCCATCAAAATTGCTTAGCTCCATTTTAATTGAGAAATATTTATGTTGCCAACATGGGAAGATTATTCCTAGTGAAAGTGTCTCGTTGAAATTATGAAATGAATTTGTAATTATTCTACCTGCAAACATCGGGATTTACAGCAGTTGGTAAGCCTAACAATTGTGTAACGAAATGTGCTTATTGTCTCTTAGCCAAACGCAGCATATATCACATTCTTTTTTGAAAATTTACAAACGATTGCAGGTAAGTCTGTTGGGTGTAGAGCACACATTATCTTCCGAATTGTGTCATTGCTATAAACACGTTACGTATACACCATAATAAAATATGCTATAATGCACTAGGATACTGTCTTATTTAACAAGTCAGAGATACCGCTGCTAGTATATATCAATTTTTAAAGATATCAAAGCACAATCAGCGTCTTAATTAATCCTATTTTGTCAGTTTGACTATTTCAAGATGCATTGTCATCGCAATCTTACACCATATGCTGGTTGAGCAGAAATAAAGATTACTCTGACCTTTTTCAACCAGAACTCCATTGGTAAGAATAATCAGACGCAATCAAAGTATTTTATATTAATAGGACAGCATTTGCACTGCTTGATGTCAACGTATATTACAGTTTCAATTAATACTCGGACGTAATATTAATTTTGGTGTGAGTCATAATTCGTATAGCTAGGTACTTTGTGACTTCCCAAGCGCAGAATAGTTCTGTCGGCGTAGGGTCAATTATAATAATACACTCTTTTATGAGAATGTTAATCTAATGTCCCCGTAATAGATGACGTATAAACGCCACAATATTTTGACCCTGAGTGATCGTTGTCAAGTTTTTATTGAGTTTATATCCGTCCTTGACACTTTTTTTTCGACAATGTTGCGACAAATGTTGTACATGTTATGTGCGTTCAGGACTTCATGATTTCTTTAACCACCGAAAGATAACATTTAGTTCATGAACTCGACTGTGCAAATACCACGACATGGTTAGACTTATTCCGAAGCAAACCATATTCATTCCCAATATTTACAATGAACTCAATCGCAGCGTTAAGTATTTGATAAATAAAGGTGATGCATTATGAATGCAGTGACATAACATACCCTGATCGAATCGCGTAAAGTGACGGCTTTCTATACAATAAATGTCATGTTCGGATAGTAGCAGCCAGTAACTGGCATATAAGATGGCGAATCTAACTATCTATTGGCAAAGCAATGCGTATCTGTATAAGCAAATCAGACACTGTATTATTATCAAATATTATTGAATATGTTGTATAACAGTTTGACGTCAGGTTTCAAAAGATGTTAGTCCAACCAAACCCCAACTTTTTTTCTGTCATCACATTAAGACAATCCGATGATTGACGAGCTTACTGCTTTAAGGTCACTCTGGTTCACATATCTGATGACTTTATGATTATGCTTATTGACAAATAACGCACATTGTACCAAAGCTAATAAATAGACATTTCCTTCGTATGCTTATATGCAAGGTGAATGAATGACGTTGATTAAATGGTTTCCGTATACTAATGAAGCCGATAACGTACTACATTGGCATATTCGAAATACGGGCAGATCCTTTGCAAAATGCTACAAAAGTCATTGTAATTTGCTCTTTGCTGGCACTTGGTTAATATCTACTGTGAAATTTGTCCATATTTTATTTTGTTTCGCATTTGCGTTTTTTTATAAATGAATCAAAGAGGTCTAACCGTCAATCCAGACCCATAATCTATTTCAAAATGTAGATTGATGCTGTTGCAACACTTCAAGCCTCAGGTGCATGCAGCGGATTGTGGTGTCTCGAGGTTGACAGGCATGACATAATCGACTCATCTAAGGTGGTCTATGTTATCTACAAAAACTATCCACCGAAAGATGTCTTGTCATTTAGGTTGCATGATAAATGTTTGAGGGAATCCCTTGAGGTGCGCAAGCGGCTGCTGTTTTTATGACCTGTTTTGTGTGTTTTATGGTTTATCACCAACTGTTAGTACCGTGTAATCCGCACGTGGATAACGTCGCTCATATATAAAACAAATACAATAAACAACACAATTCCTAGCAATAATGCAAATAGAGAAAAAAAGTGTTGGATGCAGCCTGGTATAACTCATGTGTAATACAGCAGTGACAAAGGCTCCTCCACTTACATTGTCTCGTGATAAATGGACATCTCGATAATCTGAAACGTAACTCAGTAAACTTACCACAGCCTCTACATCACAACGAGCCACGTTTTGCTTCTTTTAATAATCATCAACATGCATTGACACGAACATACATTAAGAATGTTCTCTTATCCTCTATGTGTAGTATCTGTTGTAAACAGTTGAATAATTGTGGTTTAAAACTAAACATAAAACGTACTGTTCATTTGAGTTCATTACATATTTACTCGTCAAAGAATGTGCAGTGTGTAGCTACACTAAGAGGGCTTACTATAAGTGGCTCTGCAGTGATCGTTTTCCTAATTATAATACACTTCAATCAAAAGGTGGTGCTACCGTGACACAAACAAAAAGAGTGAAAAAGGTTGTTTTGTAGAGCTTTTCCGCTGCCAAAACACGTCGAACAATAGACTTAAAATAGAGGGAATTACAAGTGCACTATTTATTTATGAACTTGATTACCCTGTCTGGGATTAACCTATCAGAAACAGTTCGCCTCCAACAGCGTTCTCGCAGGTTACGAGTTTCTTTATTTCATGCCCGCTCTGTAGATGGCGAATGGTCGTGGTCAAAGCGTTTATACGCTAAGCTGTGTTGTAATTATGAAATGACACGAAATACACCCCTGTTATCTGGCGACGATACCATGAAATCAACAAAAGCACATGGGACAGTTGATTCAACGTCTCGGGGCTCGGCGTTTGTTATAGAGTCATCCGATTTGTCGAGCTGACCGCGGATCTAAACAAGACAGAGAATTCCAAGTTGTTTTAAAAGAAGATATGACAGGACTCTATGTATGACAAAATGCATCGGTTGACATGAGGCGCCTACGCATATTTCCTCAGGCGGAAGGCTCTTATCGAAGCTATAAACTCTTTGATACCATCACCTAGATTGACTTAAAATAGTATGGTTATGTTCATAACCAATTATGTTCTCTGAAGTTATAGTGCCCGACTTTTTCGTGTATATTGTCATTACAATCGGAATAGCATTGTATATAGCGCTTATCAATAAGTAGAGTATTATCCTTTTCACGTATTTTGTTTGTTGTTAATATGTTCGCTGCACGTAAATAGTACATACGTATATATTCCATCACCGTAGCAAATACCTGGTGCATCGAACATTGTAAGATGCGCATGGTAATGTACATTTATGTTATTAAAGCATATGCCAACATTGGTGTCAAACCAATGGACATGAATACATTAATTGTGCAATCTGAGTTTTACACGAAGACAACGCATTTTCGAATCCGTCACCAATCTTACTCGGTAGAGAAAAAAACCCATAATCTTATTTGTGGCTGTAGAAGGCGAATATTCCTTTATACTGGCTTATAATTAATCGTACAATGTTTCTTAAAGTGAAATTGCGCAGCAAAAAGTGTTCATGTTTTGCTAGAGGATAGATTTATTGCAAAGTAGTATGTCTACTTAATTGAACCATACCGTTCAAAGAATATTGACTCGATACTTATCATGTAATGCACATTACTATTGATACAATTGCCATGTATACTACGCAGTGTCGAAACAATCAAATTAGTACAATAACATCATACAAATATTGGCCTCGCTCGTCTGAGAAAGGTCCATCGAAGTTTGGGGACATTGAGTGGTGCACGTGCAGTCATTTTAGCGTCGCACTGTATTTGCATAACAGTCTAGAACTTGACAAAATTCATAGTTATGCATTCATAACTATGTGAGCGGCGTTCGGCATGTAGGGTACAATACTTTTGTCAACAAATGAACACTATTATTGTTAAATTTGCGTTGCGACAACTTATAAGCGACTCGTTAAAAAGTCGAGTCCCGGGTTCAACTTATATGCGTCTCGTTACAAATTTGAATCGCAGGTGGCACTTATATGCGACTCGTTACAAAATCGAATCGCAGGTGCAATATAAAGGGCTAAAATACAGTAATCCCTTGAGCGCTATGTGCGGTGACAGACAGTTTGGGCTGCAAACATGTAGCATCGATAACGGCATGAAAAACGTTATGATGCCATATATATTTGTTGAAATTCTTTACGATAAAAATTCGATTGAAACATCCCAATACATCCTGATACAATTATTGGCAAGAAAGACGATTAGAACAGCAACACGTGACGTTGCTTCGTTAATGAATAGATCATTAATCACATTGAAGTTTGTTAAGCATTCTATCTCTGAGCAAGTCAAGGTCTGTCACTATTTACGCATGCCATCAGAGATACTGCTTAATATTATATTATCTACGGTTTAATTCACCTGCAGCTACTAACGAAATAAAAGCGCCAGCTTATATTACTACCATCAGAAAACCTTACTGGTATTTTGTACTTGCCAGCAAGCTGAAACAAACCTTCCGAAGTGGAATCTAATTGAGCGATTTGTGTATATGATAATTCATTTGAGCATGTGGATGGAAGTGTTTAGCGATAAATACCATGTTTAGAATATGCTGCACCATTGTGTTTTATTTGGCTTACATCAACAGAAAACAAAGAGTTTAGTTCCTGAACATATGGGTCCGCTTGCTGACTAAAAGAGAGTATATCATATAAAGTGGATCAGAAAAGTTATGGTGGTCTGACCAAGCTGTGCCCATGACGATAAATGACAACTGATCTACGTTTTATGGACCCCGAGAGACGGTGACCAATATAAATTATTGGTTCTGCCGTATGTAGGGAAATAGCAAACTTAGACCACAGTAAGACCGTCTTGCTATCGTAGTAACTGAAATTATTCTTATTATGTGCCAGAAATATGTTGCAAAGTACGTGTGGCAAATAAAACCTTTCTTATCAGCGCACAAAGCTTGCAGTCTATTTTTCCACATGCCTTAAGGGTTGATTGCGTTACAGCTGTCCCGTATCGAAAAAGCCACGTTTTTAAATTGCATTCTATCGTGTATTGCCGAAGCTTATGTATTAGCAATTTCGATACGAAGATAAGTATCTTTTTTTGTTTCTCTCCGATTGTTATCATGACCTAATGTACTCACTCTAATCCCAACAAACTATGCAAGAAATATTTATTAGGCATAAGCATATCAGCCTAATAAGTATTGCTTAGCGACTATTATCAGTTACATGTTCAGTCGTGGATTTTGGCACGTCTGTGTTTGTAGACTGGTTACTCATCTAAGTCATTAGCTCCCGATACGCTTTGGCTCCATGTAATTTTTATTCAACTCGTTCTTTTAATCCTATCTCTATCGTCTTGACCCTGAAGAGCATTCGCCGCTCTCCTCGACTGTATTTGTTGCAATCCAGGTTGCCATATCTAATTTATGGTAGACAATGTCTGGCAATCGAGTGGACATATGTTAACAACACACATGCTCATATTAAAATTCGGCCTTGGTTACCTGATTCCATGGCACCATATAACCTCGTACTGATGTTCCCGCAATAATTGCTTTACTTCAATAGCAGCCGTGATTTATGAATATATTTGCACTGGGTAAAGATATCCAAGCAGTCTATTGTTGTTCGGATTTAAGAATCAAATGATAATCAAACTTTGAAGGCAATTCATTTCAGCTTTACATTTTCAGCCCAATAATTATTTACGCTTTGTAAAAGCTGTATATAGCAAAGTTGTCGTTGACAAATGAAAAAGGTCGTAACTTTATTTGTGCCTTAACTAAATAGTGGCTAATAGAGGGTGACATCACTGTTAGAATTAATATAGCTCGTAATATGCGGCCAAATACCACGCGAAGATTGCATTGTACAATACTTAAGCAGAACCACTATAACGTCGAGCATTGAGTCACAATTTTGTCACCATATGATTTATAGCATCAGATTATTTTGCTATCGACACATCGCTGTTAATATGGTCAAACGCATAAGGTGTATATCGAGCAAGATTAACTATTTACAAAGTCGTACATGCAGTTTACATTAGATAAATCTAGCAATACTGTGTTTGCGATCATAGATATGGCAGGTGCCATATGACATGAAGGCCCTATAATTGACCTTTTACATGATAAAGAAACATACACTTTCGCTCGCTCTACGGCGTGTATAATTTCTGCCAGTCCAAATCATAGCAATGTTAGAATCAGTCACTTGGAAATTTGATATATTTGGAAAACACTACAATTAGAGTTAACCTTCACAGCAAGCGTGCAACACTCATCTTCGGCAATGCTTAGAATATTTTTGGTGGTATGTGCTTGCCCTATAAATATGTGTCCCCTTATAAAGCGCCTGTTATGCTTCTTTGTTTTGATATATGCTTTCTATAATATGTGCAGCTTAGAGCATGTTTAATAATGGAATGATCTTTTCACTTGCCGGTGCTTTATCATACTTATATATTTTCTCCCTGAATAAAAGTTCAAGGCATTATTAGAACTTATAACCATTATCTCAGAGGTCATTTATTTGCACTGTTGATTGAATTAACTTGTCCTTAGGTTACACCCCTTGGTGATTTCTATTGTAAGCGTCGTGTGCTCCATATGTGCGGAATGAAATCACATATCGGCTTTCAGAGTTCGGCATGCAAAATACTATTTGGACATTGTGATTATCGCAGTTGCTGACAGAGCATTATTAGGCGCACATTTATCAATGTTATTAGCTCAATGTGGTCATCGGTAGTTTTAAACGTGGCCGGTACTAATCCAAGGTTCGTGTAGAGCATTTTAAGTGCTAGCTAAAACATGTCATACAATTAACGCTAACGCCATGTAGCTAAATGCTTATTAGATATACGGAGCCCCACAAATGGTCAGTTGCAAATGACAGGCGTATCAGCTCCTGACCTTTTGATAAAACCCATTACATAAACATCCCAATCTGCATTATAATTATTTTTGCTGTTGTTCAACGATGGAATCAATTGATAGTTAGCCGCATCATGAACGGAGAACTCCATGCTACCTTAGAACGGTCCTTGTGATTTGTTACCAGATATTGCGAAGCAAAACAGTTTCATACATCAACATATTATGATTAGGGCGAATATTGAGAAAGCCATGCTTGTTGGTTGTACAGTTTTAACATAATGTTCGGTAAAGCGATTGGCAAGTCTAATATACATTTCAGTGTAATTATCTTTTTTTCCCAACTCCGACTGTACTCAGATGTAACTACTAAAATTTATTTCCGATGTATATTATAACTTGGCATACAGAATAGTAAGAATCCTATTCCATTTCAAAGGTTGTGAAATTGCTTAATGTATAGAAAATCTATATATAAGCACCATACTTTTGAAATACCATTTGATCGTCAATTCACTGTTTGTTATCCTGTTTTCAAAGATTGTCATTTTCACACACATTTTTATGCGCGGTTAATATATCTGCATAATGCAAGCCGTTATGACCAGACATTTACGCAAAAGCAGACATGCAGTTTATTTAAAAATAATTAAACGGCCAGGTAAAGTAACTGCCATATTTTTAAAAGCTTGTGTGATTCAAGGCAATCAAGTAACTGTCGGAGGAATAACTCTGCGTGAAACTTCAATGCACCTGAATCTATTTCGTGTTGGTCGCCGTATATGTATTCAACAGTCAATGTAATACATGAAGCTCAGAGAGAAATTAGATTTTAGTCTTTTAGTTTCGCTACACTTATTGTTACTTGTTGGGTACCGTACATGACATCGCTTTTAAGCGTGCCTAAATTGTAGGGGATCTTATGACAGACTCCGCCTAATCCAATTGAGTATTGTTACCACCTCACTCACACAGCCAAGGGTAGGTGGCAAACAATACAATTTATGGTGCAGTTGGGTTAACTATACGGCTGATTAACTTGAAGCGTAAGAGGACTATGCTGCCTCTGTGTTGCACATGATAAGCACCCTCTGTAAGATGGGTGCGTATAATTTGGGTTGTTTCGTTTTTGCGGGTTGCAATGGCAACTGTTCGCGTTCTTGAAAATGCGTAGTTGATATTGTACTCAGCGCATGTCAGCTTCTCTCGACAGAGTTTATTAATGAAATCTTTCCTAGTCTGTAGCGAATAACCATTTATACGGACTACAATATTTCTACTTTTACATTGGGTGTCGAATTCATTTTAAGCTGTGCATACATATAATCAGATAAAAACGGGATGGGAAATAATTAGATGCTTATATTAGCTTGGACAAGTTCCAAGGAGGGTAAAAAGTTGGCCATGCAAATGGAAAGCTGGCGAAAGTCGACTACTCCCAAATAGTAGTATTTGCCACATGTCATATTCATGAACTGACGCAATTCACCTTACGTCATTCGTAACACAATACCAAGCTATGACCGTGGTTATTCCATCCACATTGTTCAAAAAAGCACTCTGATGGATTTATGCTCTCGAAGATTTGGCACCCTTTCGTTCAAATAAAAAATTTGAACTAATTAATCTCGACAAGAGCAGCGCCACCATAACTAAACATATGATAAAATATGATAACTAGTGCACAAATATACCACTGATATTACAGATTTGTGACAATTGTGAGGTATAACTAGCCTTGTGATCATGATTAGGGTTGCGTATAGTGATTAAGATTAATGTTGGTTATGCCAGCATACAGATGGTTTGTGTGTTTATTAACAGTGTAAATGAAGATTATGACACCCTGTACTGTGAGCTGCAACCCAAGGCAAATCAATAAAAGGGATTATGTGTTGCGTTCATACACGTGCTGTATCAACAACAGCAAGCACTTCTTCAAAATATGGCGGGTGCGGGTTTGGTAAGTTACTAAATTGTCACAAATGATTGTAGCGTTTTTGCATATCTAGCTACTTTCCAAGCTAAGACACCTAAGCACACTTGTTAGCATAAAATGTGAATGGTGCTTTATTGAATTTAATAATGATTGCAAATGCAACAATATCTTCTTCACAAATTTTCCATTACTGGAGGTGGAGACGTGTACATTAAAGTGGATTAATATAAGTATGGTTCGCTGTCCTTGGGTAATCCGCCATATCACATAATCGTTATCGCTTTATCCCTCTAAAAGCATGGATGATCAATACCAATGATTAAAATCGAACTGTCAACTGCGTAGAGTATTCAAGCATTTAGTCGAAGTATTTAAACGTTTCCTGTGGCCAATATTAGTAATGATGCATTGACAATATGTTGTGAAATTGTCTGCGTTGCGCTCGTTCCTTTCTTAGTTTGTCTACATCGACGCACGGATAGAGTTGGTAATATCTTATCAAAATGCATAAACCTTTCAAGTCACTAAGAATAGGTGGCATGTTGCCAATCACTAACCTTATTCACAACATCAAACGTGTATGCCATGACTTACGGCATACAAGAGACGCGCTGAGGTCAAAAAACTGCGGTAGCTTTCATGCTCTGAATGCATTCCAATTTAAATATTTCACGATCGATAGATTGGTAACAGTTCTTTAGTAACATGTTTTAAAATGAACCTTCTATTCGAATGATCCTTGATATAGGCAACAACTGACGGGTACGATGGATTATAATAGTGCTCACAGGCCTGCTACAAATCTAGTCAATTCCAAAATACGCATCAAGCTTTGTTCTCATGTGGAACAAGTTTGTTTTCTAGAACATAGGCTGCAGGACATAAAACTTGTACGTGAAGGAAAAAAATAAATTTAAATCGACCTTCAACAGTATTCCAATAATAATGCAACCTTTTGCAATCATAAAATATGTTCGGAGCAACAAATGCATGTTAAAATCTTCATAGTACCACCGAACCTATTTACTATTCGTCTTTGTCTATGCATTTTAGTCAGCCAAGCTAAATCAAATCAAAATGTTTGTTTACATCTTGCAAAACATCAAGACTCGAATTTATGCAATTTTATAATTTCTTTTATTATCTAGATCATATGCTGTTGCAGAAATGGTGGGCACAAACTAGAAAAAAAAACCACACCTGCGCTTTTACCAAAGTCTAGCAACGGTTCCATGTATATGTTATCAGAGTTATGGTTGAAGCACGCAAAAGCCAGCAATTAGTCAGTGCACGAGCCAAAATTACAGGAAGATCAGGGTCATTTTGTATTGTGCATAAGAGACGCGATTACGTTACGTCGTGACAAGAATATGCAAAACTAGAAGAGTAGTTGTGCAATATGTATGGCAAAGACAAACGTCGCCGGGTCAAATTGACGTTGGATATCCCTTAATTATAGCTGGCATCAACAGTATTCGCTTGTGTGTTTCTCCTGGTGAATTATCCTACCAAAGTAGGCTTATGGAATAAATCCTATAAGGGCAACATATTGATTATGCTTTAGGCACATTTTTGAATGACACCAATTCATGTTATGAGTTAACTTGTGGTATTTTAATTACCTGGCTAAGTAATCATATACAATTTATAAATCTTATGTACACGTTTGTTTTCAGCAGCATGTTAATTGGATTATATTGTAGTAAACAGTTTCCAATATACAATGCAAGATGTTATCAGTGCACATTAACAAAATGGTTTACCCTCTTCTGACAATGCGTTGTAGGTGCGTAGTGTGATAGATGATCATTTTATGCCTTCGCAAAAGCACCGCAAGCCTTGGCATAAATAACCAGACTGCAGCATACCTCATGTTAGAATAGTGTCTTTTTAATGCGGCGCAGGTGTTATTGGGCCCATTTGTTACAGCTTAGCCACAAATATATTCGGTAGCATAGATGTATCTGATCTTATCTAACTTAAGTTGTCCCTTATAGATTGGGTTGTCTCGTTTATTCATTATTTTTCGCCTTGACGGTCCATTATATCCGAGGAACAGCCAAGCAATATAGTTTTGCATAGTAAAAGTTGCAATATGTGCATTTGGCCAATGCCAAGAGGGGTTATAAATGCTCGGCGATTGGTAACTATTGTAAGCTGCAGCTGTCAACCCAGCGTTTAAATGCGGTGTCACATGTCAGGCATACTGAAATGGACAAGCCGGACTTCCGAAAAATGCATGAATCACATTTACAGAATTCGAAGCAAAAATGTGGCCATATATTTGCATTATAAGAAGATCGTGAATATAATCAGCCATTCCTGATACAAAGAATTATGTGCTGCCTTGCAAAGGCTTTTATACATTGACACTAGCATCCCTACATATCTTACGGATAAGCTTAAGTTGGTTGGTATGTGTCTTGTCGGCGTTTCAAACAATGATACAGGTCACTCGCATCTAGCCTCATGTATGAGCATATAAATAGGGTAAAGCTGGCGTTTTGTACAAACATTATATGTTTCTATTAGGGAAAATTGGGACTTGTATTCAGATATAGCCCCGGGGACTGATTATGCAGCCATTACTGCTGTTATGCTTCACGCCATCAATGCATAGTAACTTGCCGAGGCATGAATACAGAACGGTTGACTAGAGACTTCTCTTTGGTGTGACGCCTGATTATCTTTCTAAATCTTCCCTGCAGAAACAGCCTTAACAAGCTGGCACGCCGTGTTGTACCTTAACTACAATATTTATGCTCATGAAGTCAAACAACTTATACGAAAATCATCTACTTTGTATATCTGTCTAGACCATCATTATCCGTGCAAGAATAGAGAAGCAAATGCAATCATCATCCACGTGTATGGTCAATGTTTTAGGATGTGATAACATCAGGTATTTTTCATAAGCTGAGCGGTATAATGCACGTGATTAGCAATTGCAACAAATGCGGTGATCAGTAGAAACCTATTGTCAAATTAGTTTTGTTGTTTATTTCAAAGCTCTGCTATGCACCATTAAATGAAGATCAGAAAAATATCAGGTCAGCAGCCGTACACCTTGCTCCTGATTTTCATCGAAATGCACTGAAGCGAATTTGATATCCCCGCCTTTTCTTTTGGAATAAATGTTCATAGTAAATAAGCGATTGAATCGATATGCTTTGAAAAACATCTTATATTGTCGTTTCGCCTTACAGCCCGCAGGTTATCGGTACCAACCCAAGGCTTAAAAACCTGATTTGCTTCTAGTAACACGGATGACCACGTCAAATAAAGTTGGTCTATTATCTGAAAGAAGATGAATCTCACTAAGTTTTAAGGTGGTGACCTTTATTCTGTAGGTGAGGGTTTGCGGCCCTGCCAGGGAATCGGGGTTCATGTCAAATAGGCTGGGGCACTTATATTTGTTTGAATGCAAACCAATTTATATTTGACAAGTACTTGCACTCAGCTACGTAATGACTATGATGTTATATATATTGCAGGAATCTTTATTTCTATAGAAGAATCAAAGGTGATCTAATGACGCCCAGGGCAATTCGCACATGCAAAACAAAGTCTGTAATATGCCTCGTTTTAGCATTTCCTTTAAAAGATGTTTACACAAAAATAACTATATATATACCCATAATTGGACCCATCACTGCCTCTTGTTAAAAGTATATGCGTCACGTGAAATACCTCTTTCGACACTACTTTTACCATATTCCAAAATCTTGAGGAATAAAGTGCAATGTACTTTACTAGAAGTAATTTGTTGCATACGTAGACAACTGATATGTGCTCGCAAAGGGCGGAGAGTGACGTGAAAAACAATGCAATGCGAGCACACATATATATTCTTGCATAATCAACATCTTTGAAGAAAGGGGATTTTTAAGAATAAAATATATTCTTATATAATATATAATATATTATATATATTACTACTGTCGACTATTTCTCTAATTCGTAGAAGATACAACAACATTGCGCAGGTAACCAGTTTCTTTGGTTACATAAAGCATATTATATGGAACATTTTTTCCTGATTAACCTGTTAGCAAGATATATAGCATTAAGGTGAAAATGACTTTTTAGCCGCTTTATTCGTTATATCTACATGCAATATTGGTCTCATCAAACGCACTTTGTTAAGGGTGATAGCGTGATAATAGTTGGCTAACTTCTTATACCAGAATCATCACCAAATTAGGACATTTGGAGAGTAGCAATGTTAAATCTATTTCATTGAGTTTTTGGGTTATATATTTGACGTACTCGTCCATTAGTTAACTACTTTGAGTCTTCCTTATTTCCGTTGACTTCACAATTATCGACTGCATAAAACAAACATATGCAATTTTTGGGGACGAGTACCATAATAATCCGTGTGAGTGCGAACAGTTTTTAGGAAGATTTACTAGAGTTAGCGAGATAGCTAAACGTAAATATGACTTTTTCCAATTGTCGCTTTATTGTTTTATCTGCGGCGTAATATCATATTGTCCCATGCACTTTTTTAAGGGTGATAGCGTAAAGAATAGTTGGCTAATTTCTTATACCAGGCTCATCACCCATTAGGATATTTGGATACCTTTTCATTATTAATGTTGTATATTGAAGGCGGAACCAATAGCGACTTATATTGTTTGACAAACCTCGTTGCCAAATCAGCTTTCAATAGACACGAAACCTATTGAAATGCTCATGCATACTATATTCCTTGTGCAGCTCCTAAACGCCAAACACGCACGAAATGATTACTAATTATCGACCTACACCATAACCTAATCCTAAGATATCATAAACAGGCTTTCATGCATGCAAACACAGTGCGATATCATTGCTTATTTTCTCACATCCAAATCAATTATCCTATAATCAATATTGTTCAACCTGTGTGCATGACATTAAACAAAACCGTCTCACTAAGGGCTAAAAGTTTGTTTGAAGCATCGATATTGATTCAATCATATCAGGCGCTTTATGATACATTCAGTACAATCAAAGTGTAGCAACGTAACCTGATAATAGCAAATATTGGTGAATCTGCTGAAAATATACGTACCTTTGCTCCGACCAAGACTTTTCGCTATGCTATTCCTTTGTTTTAAACTATTGAAATGTAACCCAGTATTAACTGCTACAGCTGCTGAACATATTTTGAACAAATTACTCAAAGTAGCCAGCGTCTAGTTTATGCTATTCTCAATGAAGCAAAATAGACCAATTATTAACAAGATGCATATCTTCAAGCGGCATAGCACTTTACTTTTGCCGTTTTTTGAAAATTTTAGTTAATGTTGCATTCTCACCGAATATTCAATCTTAACCATCTCTTAATGTCAATGTGTGGATGATTCATTAATCGATATCTAAGTCATGATAGGGACATCGGCTTTGTTTTATCAATCTCGGCAGATAATTGTATGTCGAGATATAAAGAAGCTTACACTCATTACAATAAGGCGCATGCAACAGTGTTTCATGAAACGCGAGGGCATTAATCCATCAAAGGTAAATGGGTTCTTTATGTGTGTTGTATAACTGGAAAGAGTCGTGTAATCTATAAGATTTATATTCTCTCGATTTGAACGAGTCAGGTTATCTGCTTTAATGTTTCGTATTCTATTGCAATCTTTTAATAGAAACAGCCTTTTAGTTTGAAAATCTGTAAGACACAAATGTGCGATTTATACCACCATAGAGTACATAAATCATGTAACGCATATCATCTCTCTTTTGGTAGTGGTAAATTTACCGTATGATGGTTTCCGGTCATTAAGCCAGATCGTAGTGTTGTAGCACAAAGATGTCGCGTCATTAATATGCAATGTTAATAACCGTAACCAAATGCGTAGATATACATCGCAAACGTAGTTAATATACGTCCGAATGCACACTAGCCATTGATACGTTATGGACACACTCATGACAGCGTATGCGAAAGATTAATGGGATATATCAAAAACATTTGTGTTGGGTTTGCACACAGACGCAGACGAAAATGCGAAACGCAGAATTAAATTAAATATCGATGAAAATATCCAACAAAAAGACACATAATTAGCGGCATAGCTGGATCTTTTAATTATTTCCAGGATACCGAACGCTCTCAGCAGGTACATACAACATAACAGAAATACAGTACCTAGCAAAAAATAGTAGAACCTGTATGTTACCTCGCATTTGTTAAAAAGTAAGCATGGGGTGACCAATCGTACAACCACATCAGGTAAGCACTTCAAAAGTCCTAGCTGTGTCGCAAAGAGCTGTACTTAGTTTTTCCACCTGTTTGGAAGTTTATCTTGCAAAATCTGTTTCCATGTTTCTGCCCTTATGGTCAAAGCATGCTGCACGATATAAAGGCAAAATTGTAACCTTGCCTTGACAAACCTTTACCACCCTTATTAAGACATGCATTGTGCATGGTTATATACGCAAAGAAAATTGATAAATGCCGAATGCGCCACACTACCTCTGCAGAAGACAGATACGTCGCCTATATATTGAGCTCCGTTTATTGTTCACTAGCGAAGATTACAATGAATAATGTAAAAAAATTCGTTCCTTGTGCTTGCAAATACGACACATCATTCTTGCACAATAATGACTTTATTCCCACCTATATGCATCACAATCGGTAACATAATGACCTAGTCGGTTTATAAATGCGATTGCGATATCACATGAGAACAATGTGTCGGACACCGGTTAGTACAAAAATCTATGATATATTTGAAATACACGAGACAAATATATATGTTTGTCTTTTCAGCCATATCAGCCATTATTATCGATATCATAAACAGTCGCTCAAACAGGAAATTTGGTTCGGAATGTGCTGACCATAAATTATCCTTGTAGAGGTTTACATACTCTTTGGACGGAAAATAATATCGCCGAAATTGCTTGGGGAGTATCCCCGAATGCGTGATAAAAAGAACACGATTGTTTTACATCTCGTTCAGATCACATATGCCCTTTTATGGTCCGGTACGATGCGTGGAAGGAAAATACAATATCGCCGAAATTGCCTGGGGTGTATTCTGAAACACGCGGTTTATGAAGCAATATCTACATATATCCCCGCACGGTTTTTAAGGTACAAAAACAGAGAAACTCATTTCTATTCTATATAAGCAGTACTTCAGTTTTATCCGAATTCCAATTTATACTAGTAGCTGGTGTAAATGTGATGGCCTCCAAGCGTTTACCCCTATTTATAAGCAAAGCTCCCCAAACGATAGATGGTGCATACTAAATTGGCCAGACGTATATTTAAAGCTTCCAGAGCTTCAGAGGCTTTCCAATGAATCCGGCTCACATTTAAAAGATAAATAAACAAACTGCTACATTTTAATCGAGATAAGGTCTGTAATGCCCATAGCTTTGCGGACAGTATGGTCAAGTCGTGTGGACAATTGCACGCCTGATCTGCATAATACAGAAAAATAACGCTATATTTTACGTTTGTAACTTTCAATATGCTACCATTCGTTTCGTTCGCACTTGCAAACCACATGCTTTATCTTCATTGTAATGCTGTGCTCTAATCAATGCACACATGTGATATTATCATGACTCAATGACAAAACATGATGTTTGTAATTAAGCTACCTACAAACATCGTGATTTACAGAAGTTTACAAGGCAAACAATTGGGTAATGCAATTTGCTTATTGCCTCTTAGCAAAGCGCATCATATATCCTATACTATTGTGAAAAAATTACATTTTAAATGATTGCAGAGAAATCGGCTAGTTGCTATCACCGCAATTTATATATAACCATTATTAAATATGATATAATGTACTGGGCGACCGTACTGAACGAATTACTGTATTATTTAATACCATAGCCACATGACATGGATGCCGCTGCTTACATATATGAATGAATAAATATAATTCAGCAGCCATATTATTACTGCTTTTTTAGTTAGATTATTTAATAATGCAATCATCGCTATCTTGTACCATAACCTGGAGTTGAAACGGAGATAGCTCTGTCTTTTTTTCGACCACCACAACTGTTCGGACGCTATCAAAGTGAATTGTTTTTGATAGGACAGCATTTGCATGGCTGTATGTAACCGTAAATCACAGTTTCAATGCAGATTAATACTTGGACGTAATATTAATTCTGGTGTGAATCCGAAGTTGTATAACATGTTCATCGCACTTAATGGCTCTCCCGGCGCAAAATAATCCTATCAGCGAAAGGTTTAATGTAATAATACACCCTCTTATATAGATGTAAAACCTATGACTTATTAATCGATGACGTATTGAACGCCACAATAACTTGATCCTGAGTGATCGTTGTCATGTTTGCAATCAAGGGATTGGGCCCTGGACGATGGGAACATCGTGCTTTGAAATGCCACCCAAAGATTATATCTAGTTGATGAACTCACCAGTGTAAATACATTTACATTACTCTGATGCAGTAGACATGGTTTAACCTTGCATATTTACTTCCAATATTTGTAATTATCTCAATTACAGTATAAAGTGTTTGATAAATTAAGGCGATGCATTACAATGACCCATTCCATCGTGACTGGCATTCCATCATAACTTGCATGTAAGATGATTAATCTAACAATCCATTGACAATGCACTGCAAAGCTGTAAAAGCGAATCAAACACTTATTTATTCTCGTATCCAATAGAACATGCTAAATGCCGGCTTGAGGTCATGTTTTAAGAGATACCAGTCAGACAAGCGCAATCGTCGACTGTAATCTAAATAATACATACCGATGATTGAAGTGCTTACTGCGAAAGGTCACTCTAGTGCACTTGGACATGTATGCTAACAGTCAATTAACACACATTGTTCTGCATAAAATTAGTAGACACTTCTATCGTATGTTAATACTGCAAGGTGCATTAATGATAAGAGGTTTTCCAGATGCTTAAGGATCCAATAACATACCATATTAGCATATTCCAGATACCGGCAGATCGTTTGCATAATGCGATCAATTAAATTGAGATTTGCTCGATGCTGGCGCTTTTTTCATATCTACCGTGGTATAAGACTTTATTCAAGTTGTTCCGCTCCATGCATTCGCGTTAATTATTATTGGTTATCAGCCCCTAAAAGAGAACATATTTTACCGCAGTTTTGGTCTTGGAGGGGGCAAAGTCCATGAATACGATGGCTGAGCAGCAGATTGATGGTAAGGAGTTCGGTAGTTAAGCTAGTTTTGGAGAGAATGTGTATTGACAGGCAGAGAGATACAGAGAGATAGATTGACGAAGATCCTCTTAAATATGCATTTTTCCATCGACTTTGTGGCTTGTGTGTCAGCCACAATGGCAAAACTTTGCGTGCCGATCAACGCATGCCAGCCTTGTCGGGACACCCACGGACTCTCACATACTTAGCACTGGGGTTCTAATCGGCCAACTCTGGTCATCACGTATTAGACGTTAGAAAGTTGATTCCTATATTTATTTTTCACAACAATTACTAACTTTCGGCGGTACATGGATGGTTGGTATTGAGTAGCAGCCCAGCTTATAGTTGCAACTAATCGCAGTAAATATTTTTTATTCCTGGGGAAATGATGTCGGCGGATGTTTGGTGATCGGACCACGATACACAATCATGCAGGATGTATATGTATCAAATCGGCTGACTATTTTGTCGTAAGATAACACTTCGCTTTTTCATAGAGTATCATTAAAAATCAGCACATGTGACAGGCGCTCTAATATTGCTCTCCTTAAGAATGTCTTAGTAGAATAAGCTGTGCCAATCTTTTTCAGATAATAGCAAAGCTAATTGGAATATATAAGCGTTTTTGCGCATTGTCATACTCTGTGAAAATATTAGCTGAGATAAATCGATTTATGACATTAGTACAACATGCCATAGCATTTCTGCCGCCATAATCAGGAAGTTTAGATATAAGTATACAAATCAGTCGCAGATGCTCTGTTTGATAGTAGTGACCACATGTGTACCTCCTAAAAGCAATAATAGCCGCATGTAGGAATACGTTGATAAACATAATTACCAATATGGATTTTGGACCTTTTGATAACACCAATTACATTTATTCCCCTTTTGCATAATAATTTATCAATGCTGCTCTTCCGCTCATCACAGCAAATTGATCTTTTGCACCATAATCGACTGCTTCCTCCATGTTGCCTTAAATCGGTCCTAAACAAAACAGAAAGTTTTTCATTCACAAACTTATTAAGAATTAGCAGAATATTGAGAAGCTATATTTGTGTCTTGTACAGTTTTACTACAATGTTCAGTATGGCAATCAAGTGTATAATATACCTTTCAGTGAAACTACCCTTTGCACAACATTTTATGTTTGCTTAGGCCTCATGATATGGTAGCGTCAGAGAAAAAAATATTCGATAATGTAGCCAGTATTTCGAACAATTTTCTACAGGTCTACAATGACGTACTTATTTAGTGGCGTTTTATTGGAGATATTTGTTGAGTGAGGGTTTTGCTTCAGTGTCTAGGCTATTTTACATATGTAGGGCGAACAATTACTTGCCGTGAGGATCAGCCTACAAATCTTACATAGGAAATTGCTTGGCTCGAATCGGTGAATAGACCATCAACTGTATACTTGATTTTGATGGTTTGCCATGTATGCAAATGACGCATTGTGCTGTAAATTTTGCAAGGGAGCAATTAACTATATATCGGTTAATTCGTGGTTACTAATTCTTTACCAATTAACACTGACTGTCCCCAAATGTAATTACTGAAATAGCATTTCCGATTTATATTATAACTTGGCGTACGTAATAGCAAGAATCCCATGGCTCTGCTGGTTAGATTATCATTTCCACATACATTTTCTTGCACGGTATATATTTGCGCATTATGCAAAGCGTTATAATTAGACATCTACACAAAAGCAGACATATCGGTTTTTGTAGATTAAACGACCAGGTAAAATAACTGCCATATTTTATATTTTACAAACCTGTTTGGATAAAGGCATTCGATTTACTGTCGGGCCATAAACGTTGCGAGAACCTTCCAGTCAATGTATCTCTTGGAGCTCACAGGGTTAGCAAGAGAAAATAGATTTTTGTCTTATGATTGTTACATGTTGGGTGCAGTACATGAAACACGACACCCACGGAATACTACTAATCACTACTGCACGGCATTGCCTCAGAGCGTGTTTAAATGGCAAAGGGTTTTATGATAGCATTCTTCTAATAAATTGAGGATTGTAACCCCCTCATTCACATTGCCAAGGGTACGCGACAATCGATACAATTCACGACACAATTAATATTATGCTATGGTTGATTAACTTGAAGTGACAGAGGGCAGCTTTGAACATGATAAGCTCTCTCTTTGAGATGGGTGCGTAAAATTTAGGTTATTTCTTTTGTGCACATGCCTCGAGAATCGACTCGGAAAATTAATGAAATCTTTCTTAGGTTTTAGCGACTAACCATTTATATGGACCACAATGTTTTTCTCATTTTGCGAACAGTGTCCACATCATTTCGAGCTGTACAGCATGCTGTTTGATAAACAATTACATTTTGTTCCACCAACATGAACGACATAACAACATAAGTTGAAATGCCCAATAAACCACATCCATCAAAAACACTCATTTCCACTATGTAGGTAACTTTATTTTGAAATTACAACAGAGGCAGAATAGGTAAGAAAAAAACTGTAAATAATCCGCTAATTATCTCAAACTGATAACTGGGTTATATATTTGACTAAAGCGTCAATTCGTTTGCTACCTTGAATCTTCATGATTTCTGTTAACGCCATCATTATCCTTGAATTAGATGTGCAATGTTAGGGGCCAAATGATCCGTGTTTCTGCAAATCAGTCTGGTTCATTGGTTGTTGTATAAGTATTCACTATGCAGAATCGGAGGTCAGTTCAGCGGCATACGATGTTGCACCGTGTTGTTTGTCCCAGCAAAACGTTTTGAATTTAAAGAGTTACATCCCGCCATATCTAATCCGATAGACTCGAAAAGACATTTCGGCAGGCGCCGAACTAGACAGCTATTTTGAGACGTTTTATTATTTTAGTGTTTAAAGCTGCAAAGCGAGGCCAATAGCGACTTAATTATCTGGCAAAGCCTCGTTGCCAAAAGGTGCTTTCAGTAGACACCTATTTAAATGCTCATCCATATTATTTCCCTGTGTAGCTTAAATCACGACAACTTACGAAATGATTTCTTATCGCCACCTTTTTCCCATTACCTAATATTCTAAGATAGATACGGCTATTGGATATCAATAATTAAATCCTTGCTTACATTTTTTTTATGATGCATAGATGTTTTGTAATCATATCCGGCGTATATTTATGTATTCCGTGCATTCAAAGAGCAGCATCGTAACGTGATGGTAAAGAATATTGGTGAACCCGTTAAATGTGTATGTACCTTTCCTCCAACCAGGATTTTTCCGCTCAGCTATTCGATCGTTTCATGTATCGAAATGTAATTCAGTATTCAAATCATGACCAAATATTGACAAGGTCCATATCATCAAGCGGCATAATACCTTATTTTCACCACTCTTTTGTAATTCTAGTAAATGTTTGACTCTTGCCGAATATAAACCATCTCTCTAGGTCGATGTGTGGATAATTCATTAATCTATATCTATGTCGCGACTGGTATATCGGCCTTGTGTGATCAATCTCTTTACAACGAATAAATCTGTCTTACAGAGAGTGTTGACCAGCCTGTATCAACTTAAAACCTAACAATATTGCAATTGCAACTCACGCCCGACAAATGATAAAATGTGAACTGTAAAGAAGCTTATACTCATCGCAATAAGTCGCATGCAACAATGTTTCATGAAACGCAAGAGCAATAATCTATCAAAGGTATAAAGGTACTTCTTTTGTTTTTATAATTAAAACGAGTCGGGTAATCCATAACCGTTATATTGTGTCGTACATTAAAGCTTAGTAGTCGATCGCAATCGATGAATATAAACAGCCTTTTAGTTTTAAAATCTGAAAGACACCAATGTGCGATTTCAACCAGAGTACAAACGGTAAGAAAGTGCATAGATCATGTAAAGCATAGCAACTGTCTTTTAGTAATGAATTACCCCATGATGGATTCCAGTCGTTGAGCCAGATCATAGTGCTGTAGGATACTGTTGGCGCGTCATTAATGTGCTATGTTATTATCCGTAACCAAATGCACAAGCTTCTTGCGCAGATATATATCGCCAAATGAGTTAATATACGTCCGAATATACCTTAGCCATTAATACTTGAAGATTGTGTGATATTAGACCAATTTGTGCTGGTTTTGCGCACTGACGCAGAGGAAAATGCGGAACACAGAAACATCTCAAACACCAATAGAATATCTAACAAACAGAAAAATTGTTGACGGCATAGCCAGATCTTGCTGTTATTTCCAGGATACTGAGCGTTCACAGCAGTAAATATAGCAATTAGTAATGCCAGGATATGTGGGAAAATGGTGAAGTTAAACCGTCATTGAAGGCAGATCATACCATCATGCTGCTAGCACGGGTTACGAAAACCACATGCTGTTGAAGTATCCGGCAAAGGTTTGTCCAAGTGTCGTTCTGCACTACTAGTTCCCGGCAAAGGTTTGTCCAAGTGTCGTTCTGCACTACTAGTTCCCAGGTTGAATACATGCTTGCATTATATGTCGCATTAATGTGGCAATTACTTCCTTTCATTGCAGTCACCAACTGCCCCGCGTTGTCCTGTTCCCATGAATCGCTTGTATACCAAAATGCAGTACCTCGTCAAATACAAGCTAATGGGACATTGCATAGTTTATTTTTACTTTTTGCCTTACAATACGGGACGGCTGAGGAGCGTCAATGCTTAGTACTGAATAATTCAGAACACTGGTGTCCGAGAATAGTGTCTGAAATAATAAAGCTATTATTTTCCTCACGCGCCCTAAAGTAGGGCTTGCAAATTACATTAAATGGATAGGTAAGTCTAGCTGTAAAAAAGTGCATCGCCCGCAAATAACATAGAGCTATTCTCATAAGGGTTTTGTGGACTTAAGCAGAAATAGCAACGCAAAATTGATTTCCATTTCATGCAATTAACGGTTTTTGCTTACTGGAGTTGGCGAATCACAACTGTTTTGCCAAGATTATGTGTGCGTGTTGCTCGCAATTTTAGAGAAGTGCCGTATGTCAGCTCGCATTTGTTAAAAAAAGGAGCATGAAAAATAACTTGCATAATCGGTTTCCATGGTTCTGCCCTCTATATCATTGCATGCCGCATGATATTAAAGCAAACTTGTTACCTTGCCTTGACAAATCTGCACTACCGATCATACGGCATGCATTGCGCATGATTAAATTGATCAGTGAAAAATACATTATTCACTACCTCTGCAGAAAACAGACACGTCGCTTATATATTAAGCTCAGTTCATGGTTCACTATCAAAGATTACAATGATTATTGTAAAATGTCTCGTTTTTTGTATTCGCTAGTGCAACACATCATTCATGCACAGTAACGACTTAATCCTCTCACCAATATGCATCACAGACAGGAGACAACTTTGATAGAAGCCTAGATATCAACATCGAAATCGGACGTCACCAAAACAATAGGTTTCGCGTTGGCTGAGATATATTTGTATCTGTCAATCGATAACATAACGACACAGTTGCTTTCTAAGCTTTCTAAATGCGATTGTGATATTACATGAGAACAATGTGTGGGAAACCGGTTAGTATCAAATCTATAATATATTTAAAATGAGCGAGACCAATATGCATGTTTTGCTTTTCGGCTATATCAGCCCTTAATATCGATATCATAAACCGTCACTGATACAGGAAATGTAGTTCATAATGTGCTGACCATAAATTATCCTTTTAGAGGTTTACGTACTCTTTGCTCTGAAACAAAATATCGATGAAAAGAATTGTGGAGTATCCCAGAATGCATGATAGAAACAACACTATTGTTATACATCTCGTACAGACCTCATATACCCTTATATGGTCCGGCACAATATGTGGAAGGAAAAACAATATCGCCAAAACTGCCTGGGGTGTATTCTGAAACTCATGGTTTATGACGCAATATTTACATTTATCCCGGCATTGTTTTCCAGGTGAAAAGATAAACTTATTCCTATTATTATATAAGCAGTACCGCAGTTTTATCTGAATTCCAATTTATACTAGTAGCTGATGCAAATGTGATGGTCTCCGAGCAATTACCCCAATCTATAAGCAAAGCTCCCCAAACGATAGATGGTGCATACTAAATTGTCTAGATGTATATTGAAGGCTTCCAGGGCTTTAGAGGCTTTCCAATAAATTCGGCTCACATTCAAAGGGTAAATAAGAAAACGCTATATCTCAAACGGAATAATGTCTCTAATGTTGTAAGCTTTCCGAACAATATGGTCATGTCGTCTTGACATTTGCACATTATTAAACCAAACACTGAGCGTTCTGTTCATTCCAGTTTATTGCGTATTTACTCTGAAGTTACCGTTCTATAGTCTGTAGCTACGCTTAGTGGACCCACTTCGAGTGGGTCTGTGGTGATCGCGTCCTTCATTGTAATACACTTCATTCGTAAGGTGGCGCTACCGTGACGCAAACCACAGCACATCGGAATATTTGGGTGACGTCACTGCAATTGATGTGCGCGTGAACAATGTCGCTTTGCAGAGCCTTTCATCTGCCAAACCATATCGCACAATAGGCTTACAAATAGCGACAATTACAAGTGGATAATGTCAACTTGATACATTGCCCGGTCTGAAATTTACCTATCAGTTCGCCTTCCACAGCGTCCGCTCAGTTTATGGGTCTCTATCTCTCATGCCCGTGCTGTAGATTGGGTTTTGAGACCGTCAATAATTGCCTTGAGCAAGGGAACTGGCATAGGGATATACATGGACATTTGTTGGCTTGTCTCGGACACGCGAAAGTTTGGATAAAAGAGTTAATAAAAACGCTAACCTGTTTGGTGATTATGAAATGACACCAAATACACCCAGTCATCAGGCGACGATACCATGCAATCAACAAAAGCACATTGCACTGTTGATTCAACGTCGCAGGTCTCGGTGTTTGTCATAGAGTAATCCTATTGGTCGAGGTGAGCACGGATCCATTTAGACAAAGAATTCCACGTTTAAGAGACACCATGACAGTACGCTATGAATAAAATGCATAGATTGACGGGTAGCGTCTTCACATGTTGCCTCCGACGGTAGGCTTGAGTGAGCGCTATTAGCGAAAAACCATCACCTAGATTCACTCACAATAGCATAGTTATGTACATTACCACTTATTTGCTCTGAAGTTATGTTGTCAATCCTTTTCTTGTATACCGGCATTGCAATCAGAATAGCGTTGTTTATTGTGCGTACCAATCAGTTGAGTTGCATCTTTTGACGTATTTTGTTTGTTGTTATCCAGCTCGCTGCATTTAGATATTACATACGTAAATATTGCACTAAGGTAGAAAATATCTGGTACATTGAACACTGTTAGTTGCGCGAGGCAATGTGCATTTGTGTTATTAAAGTTTATGTTCATAAATTACATACATTGGTTCCAATCAAATGGATATGAATACATTAATTGTGCAACTGAGTTTTGCACGAAGACAACGCATTTAATAGGGGCACAGTAAGAAAATATTTAAGAATCCGTCACCAATCTTACTCGGTAGTGAAAAAGACATTTGTTTATTTGTAGCTATAGTAGGCGAATATTCTTTTATGCTGGCTCATAATTCACCGTATAATTTTGCTTAAAGTGGTATTGCGCAGCAAAAAAATGATCATGTTTGACTTAACTTGCGTTTTGCTGGATGATAGATTTATTGCAAAGTAGAATGTTTTCTTAATTGAATCATGCCATGCTACGAATATTGACTCGATACTGATCATGTAATGCATATTACTCTTGCTGCAATCATTATGTATACTATGCTGTGTCGAAACAATCAAATTAGTACAATGACATCATGCAAATATTGTCCTCGCCCGTCTGAAAAAAGTCCATCGAAGTTTGGTGACAATGAGTGGTGCACGTGCAGTCATTTAAACGTCGCACGGAAGGTGCATAACAGCCTAGAACTTGACGAAATGAGTGGGTTATATTTTTGCAATCATAACTACGTGAAAGTTTTCCGGCATGTAGCGTACATTTGTTAACGAATGAACGCTATTGTTCTTATGGTTACGTTGCAACAACATATAAGTGACTTGTTACAGAATCGATTCGTATGTGCAACTTATATGTGACTCGTTACAAAATCGAATCGTAGGTGCAAATTATATGAGACTCGTTACAAAATCTAATCGCAGGTGCAATATAGAAGGCTCATTTACAGTAATCTCACAAAAGCTATGTGCAGTGCTAGTTTATATTATAACTGTCAGAAAACGTTAATGGTATTTTGTACCATCCCATAACAAACCTTCCGGAATGGAATCTGATTGAATATGATTAATTGGTTTAGTATGATAAAACATCAGAGCATGTGGATGGAAGTGTTAAACGTTACTTAGCTCGTTTCGAATATGCTGCACGGTGTCGTTGCATTTTGCTTAGATCAACAGAAAACAAAGAGTTTAGTTCCCAATATATGGCCCATTTGCTTACTTAAAGAGATAATTTCATATAAAGTGAATCGGCAAAGTAATGGTGTTGGGACCAAGCAGGCCAATGCCAATAAATGACAACTAACCAACATTTTCTCGACCACGACAGACGGTGATCAATCTAATTGCTGGTTCTGCCTTATAGAGGGACGAAGCAAACTCGGTCCACATAAACACGGTTTTGCCTTTTGTAATAACGTACTGAAATTTTATTTATTATGCGACAGAAATAAAGTACTTGTGCAAAAATACTTTTATGGCACGAAGCTTGCAGCCTATTCTTGTCATGCCCTAAGGGTTGATTGCGTTACAGTTGTCCCATATCAAAAAAGTCTAGTCTTCAAATTGCATTCTATCGTGCATTGGCGAAGCCTATGTTTTAGTAATTTGGATACGGAGATTGCTTGGATTTTGTTGTTTCTCTTTGATTGTTATCGTGACTTAGCTTACTTAGTGTAATCCCAACAAACTATGCGAGAAATAGATATTAGTATTGCTTAGCGCCAATTATTTGTTATATGTTCAGTCATTGTATGTGGCACGTCTGTGCTAATAGTTTGTTTACAACTACTAGCCAGCCGCTAGTTCTCGATACGCAATGTTACCATGTTATTTTCATTCAATTCGCTTTTTTGATCCAGACGCAACACGATTTGTAACATGGATCACGCTCCATATTTTGGTTCAAAACGTGGATCGTGAAGAGTAATCGCCGCTATCATTGACTGTATTTGTTGCAATCTAGGTTGCCAATTCTTTTTTATGGTTGACATTGTTTGGCGATCAAGTTATCATATGTTTACAAAACATGCATATAACCTTGTAATGATGTTCCCGCAGTAATTGCTTTACTTCAATAGCACCTATGAGTTATGTAAATATTCGCACAGGATAAAGATAGCAGTCTGCACGGATTTCAGAATAAAATAATAATCGACCTTTGAAGGCAATTCATATCAGCTCTAGATTTTAGGATTTGGCGGCTCAACGAATATTTATGCTTTGTGAAATCTTCGATAGCAAAGTTGTCGTTGATTAGTCAAAAATCAAGTCGTACATTGATTTGTGCCTTAGCTAATAAGCGGTTAATAGAGGGTGATATGTTATGGTAAATATATGCAGTTACCACGCGAAAAGTGCAGTGCACAACATTTAAACAGAACCACCATACCGTCTAGCATTGAGTCATAATCTTGTCACTTAATCATTTATGGCATCAGATAATTCTGATACCGATACATCGATATTAATATGCTCAAGCGTATAAGGTGTATAACGAAGAATTTGCAAAATTAACAAAGTCGAAGCTTAACGCAGTTTACCGAAAATAAAGCTAGGTGCCATATAACATGATAAAGAAACAAAGAGAGGATATTTAACCTAAATCTCAATTATAGCAATACAGTAATCAGTCCTCTGGAAATTTCATATATTTGTTAAATGCTACAATGAGAGCTACACATCACTGCGCGCGTACAACACTTCATCAATGCGAAGAATATTAAAGGTTTTATGTGGTAACCCTATAAATATACGTCCCTTAATAAAACGCCTGTTATGTTCCTTTGTTTGATATATGCATTCTCTCATTTTCCTTTTTTGCAGCTCAGAGCATGTTTAATAATTAAACGATCCTTTCACTTGCCATGCTTTATCATACTTTAATATTTTCTCCCCGAATAAAAGTTCGAAACATTATTTGAACTTATAACAATAATGTATGGGGTCATTTATTAGTCTTGTTGATTGAATTAACTAGTCCTTAGGTTAAACCCCTTGGCGATTTTTATTGTAAACGTCGTTCGTTGCACATGTGCGGAATGCAGTCACATATCGTCTTTCAGAGTGTGGCATTTAAAATGCTAGATGAACATTGTGATTATTTCAGTTGCTGATAGAGCACTATTATATGCATCGTTATCAATGTAACTAGCTCAATTTGGACATCGGTAGTTTCTTAACTGGCCGATACTCTTTCAGGGTCTATAAAGAGCATTGTAAGTGCAAGCTAAACATTGCATACAATTAACGCCATGTGGCGAAATGTTTAGTTACAGATACGGAGGCCCACATCTAGTCAGTTAAAATTGACACGCGCGTCAGCCCCCGACCTGTTGTAAAACCCAATACATTAACATCCCGATTTGCATTATAAATAAGTTATGCTGTTGTCTAACAATGGAATAAATTGATCTTTTGCAGCTTCATCAACGGAGAACTTCATGCTGCCTTTGCGCGTTCCAAATAATTTGGTTCCAGATGCTGCTTAGCGAAACAGCCGGAAAGTGATTTATGGATCAACTTATTAAGATTAAGCAGAATATTGAGAGAGCCATGCATGTGGGTTGTACAGTTTTAACATAATGTTCAGTATAGCGATCGGAGTTTTGCTTATATTATTGAGTGTAACTGTCTTTTTCCCAAACTTTTATGTTCACTTGAGCCTGATCCTGCAAGCGAATAATATTTCTATTAAACAGACAAACAATATTTGACAACAAACGGCAAAAAAATAGGAGCAGGTTCTGGCAGTTTGCCAGTATTGAGCTGGTGGACTATTTGATGAGTAGACTGCCGTCTGAATTTGCATACTCAGCTACGATTTTAGAATCAGGTTAAGACTACGCAAGTGACAATTCTTTATGAATATGGCACCAGCCTTCCTTCGGCAAAATCTATGCCACATGCTCTCATAACACATGCCATATATAACAGGGTTTCATTTCGGTAGGCGGTGTTGCGACCGTTGAAACACATGGTCTTCACAAATAAATAGGGTTTTAAGTGAAGACACATTTATATCATCTATACTCTATCCATTGCTGACTGCTGCGTATAATAAGTTTTACGGACATCTGGGGTAACAAGTACGCCGACACCAACCCCAACACTAGCTGACAAGCCCTGTGTGAAGGAATGGATAACAAAACAACCTAAGTCATTTGCAAACGCTCTGAAGTGCCTGGCTGATAAGGCAGAAGCTGCCCTACCAGGGATCATTGGCTCCATCGTATCATGGCTGCTCAAGTCAGCTGCAAAGTTTGCTGTTAGGGTGGCAGGGCACGTCGAGGCCGCTGTCGCAGTGCTGGGAAAAGGGTGATCTTTCTAATGCTCTGTGAATTACTACGTAGCCAGTCAAGGCACAACTAAGCCTATCGAGATTCCACCCCACTAACGGCGATTGTTTTTCATCCTCATGTGGGTCAGTGGGTGCAACAGGTGTTGCGCAGGCTGGGCTGTTGATGCCCATATTCTTTTGGGTGGGATGGGGGTATCTGTGTGGCAGCAGCCACGTTGACATCAGTGTTGATGCTAATTTGCTGCTGCACATTCACGCTGGTATCCAGCTACTTTTCCAAGTCTCATGTCTGCTGGGGTCATGTTAAGGCCCGTTTCAAACACATAATCAAACTTTAACGAAGCGATCTGAAGCAGGTTTTGATACCTGCTGATGGCTGAGGAAATGTCAGCTGTTGGGTTGATATCATCCTCAATATTAGCCTGAAACTGCTTTATGCCGTCAACAGATGTTCCTGTTACCGATATACCTGTGCGGGTCTGCACCTGAGCACCACCAACAGCCCAGACATAGAATCAAATACTGTCGCTAATCATTGAGACACCTGAAGCTGGGAGGCCCTTAGACTGTTCCAGTATATAAATGCTTAAACCCGTACTTGCATCTTGCTTTATGTAATCAGCATGTAGCTAGCCACCCTGGAAAATGAACTCATTGGTGGGTTTTGTAAACACATATCTTCCTGCTTCGTGCGTGTTGGGATCTCTGTGATAAATGATTGGCCATACCTCACCTGTTTCAGGGTTCGCCCGGTACCTGGTTACCACTTTCTATTTTCTAATTGGTATTTTCGGCTTAATGCATGGCACAATTATGGTACATTCTCTTGTCAAGGTATTATCAGTGGCGGACCATGTAGCGGCCTCTGGTAGTACTATACCCATTGCTTTCGAATACGCCAAATCGATAAAAGCCCTTATTAGTGGGACTCTAGAATTAAGATGGTCGTCAGCCGGATCTTGTGCACCATACAATGAAATATACCTGGTTTTGCCCGTTTTGCATATGGTTGGTTCTCCAGCCAACTATCAATTTACTGTCACTGCGTCGTTTTCAAACAGGTTGGGAACTCCACCTTGAACGCCTTTGTACTGTCCCTCGTTTGGACCTGATTGAGAAGATATGTCCACTGCTCAGCTGTTGCACAGCGCGGGTACAGCAAGGGCGGTCTGCATGTACCATTTAGATTGAATCTAATTACTTGTGTATCCATGGTACTATACATCATACTCTGTCTAAATTTCAGAGTGGCGGCAAGGCTGTGCTCGTGCGAATTGTTTTTGACGACACTGCAGGTATACAGTGGGCTGGTGCCAGCTTGAATCAAATGAGACTATTATGTTGCAGTCAAGGACTGCAAGAAAAGGGGAAGGTGCCCATTTTAAACCTGGCCTCTGGAATCTAAAACTTATGGAGGAGGCTATTGCAGCTGCAAGTTAGCATGGAGGTTGATGTCTTAGATGTGATTATTATACTCGGAGATCAGGACGGGGCTTTACAATGTGGCAATAGCGTGTTAAAAATGTTTATCCTTGATAACGGTCTGGGTTTGGAGATCGCTTCCTTTAGGTTCTTGCAGAGGAGTTCAGCCAACCAACTTATGCACCTTCAACCCACTTTATATCTATCTGGATTATGTAAGTACCACGCACAGCCTCGCAAGATGGGAGCCCAACTAAACTTCTTGAGGTTGTGGGCTTTTGGTGATACAATAACTACAAACATCGCTAGTCCTGTCTCATAAAATGTTACAAGTAGAACTGAGCATGATTTGAAGGATCAGTTACGATGTAATAAAGAAAGGCAATCAGTCAATCATGACCTTCCTGGTAGCGTGGAGATTCAATTAACAACAAGCCAATAAAAGCGAGTACCTATGAATCTAGTCCTATAAGAGCGCCTGACTAAGCGAGTGGACTTTGTCTGCATGATTTATTTACATGATATATATACCAAGCCTTTCGGTATACTGAATAAAGGAAGTTTGTTTGGTATAAAATGAACACCATGACAAAAGCGTTCTGATGAGCTTGAAGGTTGTGTGAAAGAAGAGAAAATAGATTAAGAGAACGAACTGAGTCGTCTTAATAGGGGGACTTCGGACGATGCCTTTGGGAAAGAGTAAAACACCTGAAATAGCTTAACTGCGGGTGTGAGGTGAAGGCCACGAGCTGATAAAATTCTAGCTACATGATGTTGTGCGGGCAAAGTCAGACACGTTGGGGTTGGACCCAACCTGCCTTTCAGAGGTAGCAATAAATAATGGTTAAATAATGGTAACTTTGACATTATTTGCACAGACAACAAACGTGAGCAGGGAGCAAATACATTTTAACCCGGTATAAGCGATAATGTATTGATACGTGGGGTGCGCCCAAAATGAATAGGAGGCTGGAAGCCGAATTGGCCCAAGTTTGTTAAATTAATTGAGCAAGGTGCGCCAGAACCCTTACTTCCAATACTACCACTGCACAATATCCTGTATTGATTTCAATATCAATATTAAATACAAGTAAAATATCTTCATGAAGGAAACACTTGATCGATGCGTGGTAGCATCGTTGTTATCCATTGCATCTCCTGAAAGCACAGATAAATCAGGCAGCAGCACCATTTCAAGTGTAGCATCATAATAGTCGTATTTAAGATGAAGGCATTGCTTTTAATAACAAGGATTAGGCATTCAGCAGACGAAGCTGCTTGTGGAATGTCGTTAACAAGCCAAATGATTTCTCCCGCGTAAAAGCGCTTTCCATACGGAACCTGATTAGTGATGTCATCAAAAGTGCTTATTTTTGTTCTTTACGGAGGATTGCAGCAAACATAGCCGTACGTATTCATGCGAGATAAAATACTATGCTTATGGCTGTTTTTTATTTCTGGGAAATATTATACTAATGTGCTATAATATATCAATATCGCTAATGTCGTAAACAGCAAAATGACACATGTAGTTATACTACCAACAATGTGGCGGTTATGTTTAAACAATGCTTATCCACGACATTAAAAGAAGTGAGCTGGTGTCTATCATCTCAATATTTTTGCAAAAACAGGATGATAAAATGATTTTTTTTTTGCCACTGCAGCGTGAACGATTACATCAGAGCTTGTTGGAGCATGTTGTCTCTAATTTCCTAATAATGTTTTAGCTGCCGTATTATACCATCATTTCAAAATGTAGTTGAAATGACAAATAATAATATTATTATAAACTATTGAAGTCAGTTATTGACAATACATGCCCATCGACGTTTGTGCATATAAGACAGAGCAAGGGTAATGTACTGGAGAATTGCCAAGCACTCCAACTTTTTATGTCGCAAAACTAATTATCGAGCGCGTGTAGTTTGCCTGGGTATCGTAAAACATTTCGTAAAACAGTCGTGGTAGCGTGAGGTGGCTGTTTTCTAGTTACATTGACTGTTTGATTCATGCAATATAAGGATCGCACAATGTATGGACTGCTCGCTGCGATCGATAAGATTACTCGCCTGTATTTGAGTATCGAGGGACTTACATGGTTAACAAGCCTTTGATTTGGTTTGTTGGCACATTGCTTGCAATTTTTCAACAAATTGCTTTTGTTTTGATGTATCACTAGGTATTAACTATTGTATCCCTTGGCACATGTGTCCTCCAGATTATATATGTAATGGATTGTTCTAAATGTAACCGATTTCAATTACACATGCCCACTTTTCTTGCGGCTAAAACACCATGCTAATTTTTGTAGACCTTTAAATCTGTAGTCGAATGCCGACAGTTGATTCATGGATATGGGTTATCATGTTACAAACCGTACTACTCAACCGTGCGGGCCAGTGCCTGATGAACATACGTGCTCATAGAAGTCGTTATTCAACTATTCGGAAACCCAAATCGAACTGTCAGGCACATTGCATGCTCTAGTAAAGTGGAACAAATTGCAAGAGAGCGGGCAAAATCATCACTGTCATTTTTAAAGTTGATGAAGAAAGTATGCCCGAAACAACAAGCATATAACTATCACTATTGATCGTCACTCAAGCTGATGACAACGACCGGCAATGTATACCACTTAGCCATATGTCAGGATATACAACCAATCAATAATCTCGACACGATATTTCGATTGAGCTAATTAATCATCGTTGCAGCAGTTAATGTATCTGGATCTTCTAAGCTTGTAGGTGAGTTTCAAATGACAGCACAAATTTTCCTTTTACATGCTTCAACAGCCAATCAGGATTGCGGAACATAAACCAATGCAATGCCTGATGATATATGTGTTTATCGCCCATCGGGTGTCGTTTTTTCCACAACAACTGGCAGGTGCTAAACTTGACACACCGAATCAATTTGTCATCTGAACTGATTCGTCTCCTTATCCCGATACTGCAATTGCCAGTGCCCGATAAACATTTGCGTAAAGGCCTTAGCAACCAATGTTAACAAGGCCCTTGTCAGTGTCTCTCAGGATACCCTAATCTTTAATATTGACAGACACAAATATAACATAGCACACAATATAAATATGGTCTGGTTACAAATTATAACTGACAGCTAATCGGCAACAATATGATTGCCCAAAATGATTCAATACAAATGCACATATGACAGATATTTCGCCCCTGATAGTTTTCATTTTCCAATATGATGTAACTTGACAAGAACGCGTCCGTTAATGGAATAGATGTCTAGTTCATTTTAGTGTTCTTTACGGGCCTTTCCTGTGATCCTGACATACCTAAGTAGAATGTACGGCGAATATGATAAACTGGACCAGACTTTAGGGCACTGAAATATGTGTCACTCAAATGGTAATGGTTACTCAACATTTAATGAGAGGTTATGTTCAGCAACCGTCAATTGTCCTCTTTCATTACATAATGGAATAGCGGTGCTCAACAAAATAAAGGGAAACTTCAATTAGAAAGAGGCTTTTGTTAATCTGGAATGTTCCGGGGACCAATGATGTGTTCGATGATATAAAACATTGTTAATTAAAACGATGTCTTAATAATTATCAGACCATGATAGGTAGTACAAGAGATTTTATACAAAACATTTTGTATCTCTATATGACACGATGATATTTTGATGTACGGAACGTTAAATGCAATATTATAGCTGGCGTCTATGCAGATAAATCTATTAAAATCAACACAACAAGTTCTTGTTTCCTTTGATAAAATCAGCCGTCTGACTATTTACATATTCTTCGAAAGCTCGCCAATGACCTTATGCATCGCGTAGAAAACATCTGTCTGTTCAAAGTCAATGCGCGTCAACAATGCTAAACAACAGAAGGAGAATCGTACCATTTCTCAGTGTAGGATCAGCAACGGATAACGCCCTAGTTCCCATGTGTACTTCTACTGATGGAAGCGCGAAACGCACTTTCCGTCCTTAGGTAGTGTTTTGTCTTGCTTATACGAAATTAACATGACCTGTACGATGTGGCTGCCTATCGTTGCACTTGCCGTTATGCTGACGGTACGATATTTGCAGACATTGTCATTGATCGTTTTGCAGTGCTCTACGGCAGTTCAGCTCTTATGCTAAATGCGCGTGGACAGTTATATGTGCAGAGTTAATGCCTAAACAAGCGGATACATTTTCCGATGCATAAGGTTCTCGACAAAAACGGTACTCACAATTGATGACACATTTATGTAATTTGATCTCACGGTGTTTCGTTCAAAACTATCATCGTTCAGGCAAAGGAATTTGCCATTGTTCTGCTAATATTATATTGAAATTTGTTGCGACACTATCTGCATAAGCAGATAAGTCTAAAGACAAGTTGTTTCAAGACGCTTTCTTATCATCCAATGCTACAAGACTTCCTTAAAAGCTTATTTGTAGTATTGGACATGTCAGCAGCATCGGAATAAGTAAAATAATTGCTAACTCACTTCATTTTTGTCTCGTGAATCGTGCATGTCTAATTTCAGTATTCACAAATCAGGAAAATACAAGAGCGGGTTGCCTTTACATATAAGCATCAAGCTTATATGATTCCATGTGTTCTACACTCTGTTGTATGGTGCTTAAGTAGCATATCAAATGTGAAGTTACTAAGTCTGTCTCAGCGAAGTGATGTCAGCAGAGCACGATGGACAAAATATACCGATGCACAATCATTGCTTTTCATTGATTTTAATTCGACAGAACCCAATAAGGTCTATCAATGGATGGTCAAACCAGCCAAAATGTGGAAGACATGAAATGTAACAACAAACTAAATTTGTGTGCGCATATTAACCAGCAAGTAAATGCTTGAGTTAAAAGTTATCGATAAATACATTGTCGAATTCGGCCATTTATATCGGAACATGATTTATTTTATAAATAAATGTTTATAAAGCAACAGGGATATGATGCTGTAAATGGTGATGCGTTGACTGTCATGTGTGTTTCTAAGACTTCCGCGTATAGCAACAGTTACACATACTGTAACACATCAGTGCTTTATCGTAACGCGCCTCACTGCTTAATAATCCATGATTTATGGGGACTTACGCCTCCTATCAGTCAACTACACCTGTCTCACTGAGTTAGACATTTTCAAAGTACAGTCCTATATTAACCACGCAGCATGTGTCGCGCGAATAATGTGGCTTAATCCCACCAGATAATGTCGTTTGGGACGTCTTTGGACTTGCTTTTATGGATAAGTAGCTTCATCAGTCACGATTATTTGCAAAGCCCTGTGTTAGGTTACTCTCCATGTATGGCTATCGCCTTGTCCAGTGGTAGTACTAGTGTTTTACTGTAGGTCAAATGCAGTAAGGCTGTCAGCACTCCTTGTTAAACTTAACTATTTCATTTCAAGCAGCCGCAAAAACATTGACACTCATTTATGTTTATTCGCATACTTATGTAATGCATGTCCGTAATATTTTGAGTAAGCCATTTGCGCATTCAGATGAACGCATAATCTGCCTAAATGTATGTTTGCTTGCGCTATACAGTAGTTGATGTCTATTAGCACGCCTCGGTAAATAAATTCATGAACGAAGATTATTTGTAGCATTGGACATGGCAGCCATCGGAATAACTAAAATAATTGCTAACTCACAACAGTTTTGTCTTGTGAATCGTGCATGTCTGATTTCAATATTCACAAATCAAGAAAACACAAGAGCGGTTTGACTTTACATATAAGCATCAAGCTTATATGAGTCCATGTGTTCTATAATCTGTTGTATGGTGCTTAAGTAGAATATCTAATGTAAAGCCACTAAGTTCATCTGTCATATCATTGCTGAGTTACTCTTGCAAAATGTTACATCCACTAACGCCAGCCCGCAGCTGAGTAGTTAGTAGAACCACGTCTCACAATGGCAATATCAACCATCCATAGACATGTTGTAGACAAGTACATAGGGATTGAACGCACTTATTCAAATATCATTCCAACACTTCCCACAAAATCACAGGTTGATGCATTTTATAATTTCAAACTCAGTTAATCATGAACAAATCATAAACTGACCAAAAGACACACATGGACTTAAGTACAGCACTAAACATACTTATGCTTTGCAATTCGGATAAATATTCGTATCATTAAGGTAACGTTCTCGTAGATATAATAGGCATGAAGATGATAAAAGAAGCATACCTCATTTGCGGCAAAAAGTATTTAGCTACGGAGGTAATGACAAATTATTTTGCAAAAGTCTATCAATTAATAATATTGCATTTAATTGACAATTGACACTGCGGCTGCCGGTAATACCAACACTTACAACGACAGCAGTGCTAGTTGCGTGTGGCATATTATTGTAGATCTCACTGTGAACATTTCGCATAGTTTCCGTATAATTAGCATAGTCAATAGCTACTATTCAATCCTCAAATTAGTTATTGAATATTAATTCGTTTGAACAAATCGACGGGAATTTGTCGCGCATAGCCTTTGCTCTGCTCCCGTCTATATCATGCATTTAGTTTACATCCTATATCTTGCGGGTTTGATAAAATCAGGTGAATGCTCGACAGATCGTATTATATTTTTTGCATGGGCAAACAGCACGATATCAAGAATGCAAATCAGATATCTGTAAATGTGAACATTGTCTTGTGGTTTGGAAAACACATAGCAACAGTATGAAGCGCACCTTATATTGTGCATTCAGCATATTTGCCATGGGTTAGATAATTTAATTGATATATTCTTCAGCAAGGGTATTGACGTTCATACCCTGTGATGATGTGAGGTAGACGTGGGTGATGTGTTGTGTCCCATGGTTTGCACACGGTACAGCCATCAAGAATCTAACTGTACATTTTATTTATCATTACTTAATAGTACACCATAGTGTTCGAGTTAACTAAGTGCTATGATTACATGTGAACGATCAGAAAATATAATTTTTACCAGCTTCATAAGAAGACGTTTGAAAGATACATTTAACTTTGTTTTTCGTGTGATATTATGAGAAGGGGGTAGAGGGGGTGTCTGCATAGAAACAATTATATCAAATTGTGCATTATCCAAGAGAGACGTCTGCTTTCCTCTCTTATTGTAAAAGACTACCATCAGCAATTTACATATTTCAATATACGTAATCATCTGTTTACATTATAGAGAAAATCCAACGTCGGTCTAATTATTATGGGCAATAATAAACTCTTAGTCATCATTCCTGAGACAACGATACCACCCAAATTAACAAATACGCACTGCGGGTTGTTTAACGTAGTTCTACTATATTATTGTTTCACCCTGAAAGTAATTGTATAAGTAAATCGTATGCTATGCTAACTTATGGAGAATATCTGTATTGAACAGATACGCTAATATGGTAGATCTTAAGAAAAGTTATCAATGTGTGGAGAGATGTACCATTAAAGACTACGTTTGAAGCTAATAGAGGCATAAAAAAGTCTTAACCACCAAAAATATTAAAAAAACAAATACCCACATCGTTCTTGTGCATATATCCCAGCTGGCTAGTAAATGAACTTCATGTGTATAGTTAGGCTTGACAACGAGTGACTGCGCCATTTATCTCAGTTCTCTCTGTCCAGTGCGAGGCGTGGTAAGTACAAATTAACATATCACCAGATATCAGCTGTCATAATCATTTTGGATGTTTGCGGTCTCTTATCACAGAATATCTACTGGCAGACCAACAAGAACACGTTGTTTACTAATATAGTTCGTTATTGCGCATGTCATAGTCATGTATACGTTCCTCTTCCACTGTATACGATGTCACTAAGGTTATTTACATCTGCACCGCGCGACATGCTAGCCGAATAAATTCCATATCTTGGCTATTTCCAAATATTTCAAAGAGTCGTAGATTATTAACTTAGGTATACATATCAATTTAATTACTGATCATCATTTATCTAGCTGTTTTAACTATCAAAAATATCTTCGCTGCATCAAAGAGCGTATTAATATTAGCAGTGCCTCCAAGGCTTATCTGAATACAAACGTTTGTTGGCCGTTACAATAAGGTATCTGTTCCACATAGACGTAAAAAAAAGTCTCTAAATCACTGAATGTTTGATAACATAGTTGGTATTTCAGTTTCCAAGTACCAAATACTTTCACAGATGCAACTTTTCTTGCATCCTTAGGACGCTGCACAGAGTTGTTTATGGTGACTAATTTGGTTTCCTGTGACGTTCAGCATGTTCTATATTTACCATGGCAGATGCTCACATGTGTCACATAACGGACTTGTGTCCATCAACATCGAGAGCTTACCAACTGGACTACACATACAACCGTATTATACTGGGTGGAGTGCGAAGCGAAACATATTGCAAATGACTGTGATCTTTAATTTCCATTTGACAAGGCTGCCGTACATTTTCTTAGAGAAGCATTTAAAGTCAATTGTAATTCAAATAATAAAACCCTATATAGAGTTGGTAATTCAATAGGCATTGCCACTTATTGAATCACCCTGAAGTAGTTTTAGCAATAAAGACGGCTGGAATGAAATACCATCTCGTTAAATTTGTAGCTATTTTTGTTTTCCGAGTTTGATTGGACAACTGCTACAGTAATTAAAATAGTGTCATGGCTGAATATTCACAGCCGTTTTATAGATGTAAACCACACTCTTGCCTCCTCGGTTTAATCAATATCTTAAATCTCACTTATTATTATAAACATCGTCCAGATAAATGCACACCGATGTTGTTGACATAGGCCTAACGGGGATTTGCTATCTGTTATTGCCTGCAGTTGGGTTGATGTTTGCTAAATATATCTATCAGACAAATTTAGATTTATGCAATTTCCAACTCCACTTTCCGGATGTAGGTCAGCAGAATCTGCATGAAGGTGGGTGCTAGATATTTTCCCCGACTGCATAACAGAAACCGGAATTTATAAATTAGCAGTTATTAATTTGTTGCCATGTATCTAATGACCATAAGTCATGTTGCCATTTGCTGAATATAATATATCGCGTTTAATCGATTAGACAAGCGTACTCCACATATATAGTTTGCTTGTTTTACGAGTCAGTGGCAAGCTCCAGAAGTGTGCAAACCCATTTTGACCAATTACCCAAACACTATTCCTCCTCAACATAGCGCATTTGCCAGTCTGCTTTCACAAGCCTTTGCAAGAATACGGGGAGGGGTGACATTTGTTGCTGCGAGCCAACCATCAGTAATAACCCAAGCTCTCAACAACAGCGATTATTCTATCAATCTTTTACAAGCCAATTTAGCAATATACCTCAACAAACAATTACAAAGAGGCTTCGGGTGCATTTGTGCGACCACTCTGTTTGCATGCATTTTATATCCAATTATGCAGCTTTTTGCAAAGTAAAAAGTCTCTATTTATAACGCTTAGCTGTCGATTTATGGCGCGGCAACCATCATGGCGCGCCCACTTATGTTTATGTTTCGATAGCAGGAGCTCGTAATTGTCAGACTGTCCTCTTCTGTGTGTTAGATCTAGTTATTGGAGCTAATTAACTCATCAAGTAAGCCATGTGCACTTTATCCCAACTCGACTATGAATAGCATTGCGAATGCGTCTTTGTTTGACGTTTAACGAACTCACTAATTAATTATCAACCTCATTTTAGTTTTTACTTTTTGCCATGAAATATTTTTGTTTTTTGGGAAGGGGTAATTTCAACAATTAAATAACTTCAGACACATCAAACCAAAATATCATATTTGAAGTTTTCTGTACAAAGCCACGGTTTGTTTTGTACTCTGTATCGTCGAAGAAATGTATAGAAAAGAACCAACTGTTATCCAGCTGTATATCTCATCTGTTCGACGAAAGGCTTTAGCAGGTTTCAAAACACGATTGTGTGCTTATGTCAGCTGCTTTAGTGCGTTATTTTGTTTTCTAGGAAAGCTTCATTAACCATTGTTGTTTACGCTCGACCATCATATAGTTATGCAGTAATCGCAATCAAAATATTGTGACGCAAACTGACGCCCCATTTAATTGTTATACTAATTGTTGCTCACACATACGTAAATATTACTTCCAGCGTGGTTTATGTAATATTGACGAAGGATAATATTCCCATATTAGCCAAAAACCAGATGAAATGTATTGCTGCCATTCTTATCGCTTCGAAGACTTATGTTTCCGCTTATTCAGAAACATATTATGTAACCTAGGCAATGTATAAATCTGCGAATGTAACTTATTAGCCTTGCGAAGGTTCCGTCTGGTTTATTTTGCAGTGTCTGTAAGATGTCAGTGTAGCTGTAAATTTTCATTCCTGTACAGTGTATGCGCTGAACGGTATAATGTCATTGAAACACTGCAAATCAATCAGCAATAATGGCAAATCCGAAAGGAATACAGATCAATTTAAAGTCGGTTTGATATATACATTCTCATACTCGGACCCTCCAATATATCTTACAACTTTTATCGTATATATTGGAAGCGTGAGAAAACCAATTATTCTCTGGAAAAAAATGTGTTGTAAGCATTAGGGAGGAGCTTTGTTAACTGATGGATAAAAAGAACACAATCTTGTAGTAGCATGTGGCATATATATATATATATATATATATATATATAGAGATATATATATATATATATATATATATATATATATATATATATATATAGATATATATATATATATATATATATATATATGCATATATATATATATATATATATATATATATATATATAAATATTTATATATATATTTATATATATAAATATATTTATACATATATATATATATATATATATATATATATATATATATATATATATATATATATATATATATATATATATGAATATGTATACCTTGCTGATATAGTACATAATTATCTGTAATAAAATTGCTAATTTAGCCCAGATATCACAGCGTCATTGCAAATTCTTTTAGGATATTAAGGTGTAGTAGTCACAAAAACACTGCTGCTCAACACGGAAAAGTAGACAGGTCATGAACGACATTTATTGACTAATATGCAGGACTAATTGTTTACTCTCTGTAGCAGTGGGGTAATAAAAGTCATCTAATCATTACGGCATCGTTTTATATGGCTCATAAACCTTTGTTTGTGTTCAACAGTCAACATCTTATTAATGGTACAACTGCTTAATTAAATTTCAGCATCGTGATGAATGGTGTTTTTTGCCAATTATTTAATCTTACCAATTGGACATATTACAGCTTTAACACGGGTTTGTGTTTATAGTAATCTTCTGGTCAGTGTTTACCTTGTCATCGCTATCACAATAACCTCCCACATATTCGCATTTCACGCTTCTCCCTGCATAATTATGGAGACACAGTAGTCGGTAATATACGTCTTCACAATACCAGATTGACTTCATGTAACATATACAACTCTTAGAACCAGATTTCTCCAATTATGTGCGATACATATAACTGATTTAAATTCCTTACACGACACTAGCCTTTCGACAGAAGCATATCAATCAGTTTATTTACCGTTAATCTCCCTTAGGTCCAACCTATTATTATTCGCTACAAATAAAGCTTTGGTAATGCGATGCATATAGTTATCCAATTCCATACCGCATGTACTAAAAAGCCTGGGGGTTTTCTAATGAAGTGTTAATGGGACCAAAACTGTGCTTTTATACATGTGCCTGTACCCCTAAATATCTCGCAGTAGAGAGTATACAGGGTCTGGATGGCACTGTTATATATTGCTTTGCCCGTCTATAGTATGTATCACGTCCATGCCTGTCGTCACTTTCGCAAGATCGTCGTGAATCGTGCGTTTCGCGAGATTCCGCGGAAAGTAGCACTTAGTGATTGAGGTTGACACGGTTGACAGTTAATCGGTATACGTAAGATGTCAAGGAGGCAGTAATAAGATTTAGTTGAAACTGGGCAGAGCGTATGCAATGTTCGCATTTGACACAAAACATTCATTATAAATTAAGAGACACCAGGATATTTTTCTCAGACCAAGCTTGATATACCTAGCAATGGATGTCACAATGATGTCAAGTCTTGCATGTGCTATGGTAGTATTTATTGCAAGTAACAAATAGGTTGAGCAGCTCAAAATTAGTAGCAGTTTCCGGATAAATCGATTATATATTCAAATTATGAGAAGTATTTAGAGCAATGTAACATTTCCTCAACGCATCAATACGAGGTAAATCAATTTTGGTTCTGTTAACATCATCAAATGTAGTCAGTCGATCCCTTTACATAGCAGCTATTGATGGGCACGGTCGAAGCTTCATAAGACGAGTAAACGATTCTTCTGCTTATTATCTTCGTTTTTGCCAAATATTGCCTGCATCAATGAGGTTTGCTCTGGTAACCTTCTTAACTTGTTTTCAGCTAGCAATACTTGTCATGTAACCATCAGATTGAATGCCTGGCTGATCATTATTTACACAATGACATGTAACTTATTCCTCAGAAAATGGATCTGCAAATATGGATGTCGTTCCAATTATTATAACACCGGGAACTATGTATATACTTAATTGCAATAGATTTGTTTTCGTTGCAGAACGAATTGGGATATCATCTTTCCATAACGTGAGCTGCGTAACAACAACAAAAATAAAGAGTTATGAGCCAAAAAACAAAGCTTCTTAATGCATTTCAGATAACAAAGCAATAACGTACCTGTTGATTACACCAGCTACTACGCGTTTTTCTGCATAGTGATTATTGTTCTGACTAGTAATGTTAGTAAAAGTGTTAGGTTTGCATGCCTCGCAGCAAGTACACAATTTGTTGGGCTAGAAACATTTTTCTATTTCCTGTCTATTGAATTACTCCAGCTACTACGCGTTAATATGCATAGATCTAATTGTACCGAATGCAATACAAACACAGCAAGCAGGTTTTGCAAGAATGGAAAAGCAAGAATGTCGCAGAAGATATTACTGATAAAATATAAAGATATACAAAGAACACCTCAGAAATGCACAAACTACCTTTTATTTAAATAAAATTCGATTTGTCAAGATGATTCTCCAGGCTAAAAATTAACTAATTGTTCGATATTCAAAAACTTAACTTTCGATAACAAACTTCAAATCTGTATCGTAACTAACCTTTTCCATTGAATTTTCCAATTTGTACAAACGGTAGATGTCGCCTTAATTTAGCAGCGACAGGTTTAATAATGAGACGTGTAAGCATAACTTATAATGCTGATTGTTGAAGGTTGTACCTCTCTTCATTCTTTTGAAGGAAGGAACTTGCTTCTTAGAAGATTTGCTGTAACTAAAACTGTTAACCTTGTAATTGCTCATTGGGATGATTAGGCATGATACTGGCAACAACATATTTAAAAAAAGAAAATGAATCGCTCATTTCAACGTATCGGCACCCAAAAGGTATAATAATGTACCTACGTAAGAAAACAAAGCAGGATATGACCATGGATGATTACAGGTATGATCATATGACGCTGTTCACAGAAGTAATAAGTCATTCCGCACAAATTGCACTAGTAAATTATATCAGGATAGGATATGTTTGGTTAATGCATCGAATATGGAGTGCAATGTACGTATGCATAGCAAAGCACAAGTCCCTTTACCTTTTAATGCCAACTTTACACTCCGACCCGTATGTAGTGTATTACGCCCAAGTATTGCCAAATTTCTTCTTAGACTGTGACCTTGTTTTGTCGATTGCTAAAAATCTATTTCTTAAAGTCGATTCCACTAGAGCTTAATATAAATCAAGAACAAGCGTCAAAACACATTACCGTTAACAGTAGTATTGTTGAGTGATTGCCTGTTATTACAGTGGTTATGTCCATATCATGGTATTACGTCTTTGCGCTGTTAATGCGCAGGCGGCCAGACATCTGCGATACATCATCCGTGATGGTAATCTAGGCTGTAACACTAGCCATTTATCATGATGTCCGCGATGCATTAATTAGAGTTTGCAAATTCTAGACGTGTCGTACGTCCAGGCGGGGTAGCATGTTATCTATATTGTAGCTTATGTTTCAGTCGTTTTGCAAACATGTTTTATGTTTAACCGCAGGATGGCCAACGAAAGCAGAGCACTATAAATGATGCGGCTTATGTCTACGTGACAACTTAATGTCAGCATGCTAAGAGTGAAATTGTCCATAAATAGTAAGTAACTAAGCGGTTACGTGACGATTGAGAGCAATTTAGCATAAATATAAGTACTAATTGATGGTCGCCCATAAGTCTGATAATATTGCTGTAGCTTTGTAATAACTCGCTATCAGCGTATCAAGCAAACACGACAGCACGCCACTCCTCGTTTGGTCATCTTGTATTATAAGACAAATTATAGAACACTATTAAGCGTCGTTATCTTCCTCAACAGCAGACAGAAAGCAACCCAAGCTCATAACGTCTACGTTTCTGGGCAGATTACAAACATGCATTTAATAACACACAAATGGAAATAACTGAATTAACGTCATACCTTAAGGTTATATCATGGTAATTCCCTCTCATTAACAAAGACAATGAAATGTAAATCAGTCCTTTTAAATGCTAAGGATATTATTAGATTTGAGGGGTACATTACATGATAGAATATATGCAATACACGTTTTATGGAATTCCTGGTTTCACCGGGAGGAATAATGATGAGCTTGTATGCCCTTTGTTATGTTTTTCTGAAAGTAGTGGTTGGATAGTATCTTACCACAGATCAGCCATTTTAAGCTCCAAAATGACGTCAAGCATCCCAGTGGACAAATAAGCAACTAGTCGATAAATAATGGCAGTGTTTCAAATGGCTCACAATATCAAGTTCAAATTAAAAAAGTGCATTACTTCAAGACCAAGGCAAGCTTGAAAAAACACTGTTGCTCAATAGGAAATGAATTACATTGTGATTGCTTTCGTGCTATAGCGATAAAGGGGTCCATGTCAGCTCATTTGTCATCGTTTGATATTACTGAGACTCCGTTTAAGTATATATCAGTTAACACCTTATCGATGTTACGACTGTTACAAGGTATGAGGTTATTTGAGGTCAGCACTGTGCTAAACGATTTGACGCCATCGAAATAATTAAGTACTATACGTTATCTTTTGTAGTTATATCCTTCAAATGTTGTCATAATAATCACCCGGACAATGTCCATCACTATCATCTGCCAATGTAACTTAGTGCGCATGTTTATTCACGGCTCCTCCTTGTGTAATTTTATTGCGCATCGCAGCCGATAATTAATCTGCCCGAGTGTCATTGCGATACTTATCAAACCCTACTTAGAACAAAGATTACATTTACTTATTTATATTACTTTTGCGGTAAAATATTATCGAGACAAAAACTTTAATCATTGTGTATAACTTCAACCTCCCGGTTGTACGAACTGTAATTATTCCCTAGCAATAGTGTCGCTGTTAATGCGATACTTTGCCAAGGGTTTTTTAATGTATAACTTTTATGACCAAACGTGTTTTGACATTAATGCAATTAGGTTAGATCATACCTCGTAACAAAGAAGAATAGCATTGCGAAAAAGACAATGCTCTTTTGACAGGTATGCATGAATGTGAGAAACGTAAGTTGTTTCAGCCAGTCTTTTCTTAGGATAATCGGTTTATAGACTGGCTCAATGCATGGATAATAATGTTAAACCGAATGCTTATATGAGGAGAGCTAATCAATGTTAAGTTCTTTCCATCTGGCCTGAGCTCACACCAGCTTTGTGCTCTGTACAGATTATTTTTAATACAATAAGCAGTTTAGTAGGGTTTAGATGTTAGGGTAGTGTTTGTATGGGCTATCATATACATTCTGATGTCTTCAATTCTACATTCTTGTTTTATAATAACTTATCATATGTAATAAAATGTGCATATTCGCTATCATTTATATTATGTAGTAACACCCCGGATATATTTAACAAATACACAAAAAGTATTTGTCATTACTGCACATATACTCACATAAACCTAACGTATGACGCGAATCACGAATCAGTCAGCTATCTCGGTTGGATATGAGAATACATATTGCGTTTTTAACATAACTGTATTGACCGAATATGCCTACACTTGCACGCTTAGCAGTTAAAATAGATCCCCGTCACTCCAAAATATTGAAGTGCTTCATATGCAATCCATCTTTAATAGCCCAGAGTAACATGCCTTCTATAGTGTCAACATCGTAGAATCGCACTGCATGACTACTGTAGCAATCTGCCTCAATGCCACAGGATATGCAAGTAGTGAATATTATTTGATTAAGCCTATTGAAATGTACTCATAGCAAACGTTATTAGCACCTTGTTCAGCCACTTAAGACGTTTATCGTTTAATCTTAGGCTATTCTCATAAAAAATGCTGCCCGGTACACAATAAAAGAGTTGTCTAAAATCTGTAGAACTATGACCATATATTATCCTTTGTTAAACAAAGGGGTTAGAATAATTTGTAAACGAAGAAACACAGGTGTATTGTGTCATTTTTCAAAATCTTGTTGCTTTGTGCCCGTACATGTTATGAGCTGTATACAAATTCACGTTCACTGATACTTGATTTACTATTTCGGCAATGCATAGATATTGCATTCAATGCACCGATACAAATGCCATAATATTGACATATTCAAACGAAAACTAACTGGATAAACCAGTAGCCATGCTAACAATCGGAGCACTAGTTTATACGAAACAATTCGTTTAAAAGCATGACACTGATTTCAAGTTGACGGATAGATATTCTCTCAAATATAACACATCAGCTCTTTGACTTTTATGCACCACGTGATAAAATTGTGAATCCTCAGCCCTCCATTAGTCATTCATTTGCATCACCCCGCGCATTGTCGTCAGAAATATATTATACGCATTAACTGCTTTAGAATCACCCATAATATTCTTTGAATAATGAAATTAATTAGAGGAAACTTCGAACTCTATGCAATCATTTGCTTCGTTTTTGTATTGTCTTTAGAATGGCGTTTCATAGTTTTGCTACACAGATCAATCAATTGATATCGATTTTATTCGGAAGACGAGTAGGAATAAACTAGTTTATCAAGTATAAATATCTACTAATATTGGTTGTGCTTATGTAGACTCGGTCTAGGAAGCTAATGGTTAACCTCAGGCGATACAGAAAGTTAAGGTAAACTTACTGCATAAGCTGCCACACATGGTCGCGATACAATAACCACCACGACACTAGGCTAGCCACGGGAATACATCCAAGCGAGAGAATTGATCAAAGTTAGGTTGACACTTCATTTTCTTGGTTCAATGTATGTTTCCCTTAGCAGAATAGATTGTCTATAAGAAGTGTATATCGGCAATATTGCGTTCGATATTCGCAATGCAATGGGAAGATATTTTGCATCTCATTCATTTTCAACTGAGTAAATCTAATCATTTTGCATAATAACTGAGCCATAGTCATAGACACATTACTCGGGGCATATTGCTGGCATGGATGCAAGTGGACTTATTTACCATGTGGTAAAAGAGAGACCGAGAGATATGTATCACGAGAAAAAAAGAGGCATGTGCAGAGGCAGACATTAAGACTGACATGTCCACATATTACGAGAGAGAGAGAGTTTAAGAGAGATATAAAGGGAGCTTGATGAAGAGCAAGTGATATAGAGAGAGTGTGCACATCGGTGAATGTGCGTTTGTGTGTGGGAGAGAGAGAGATAATTTGTAGATCCGTTCTAGTTGCTTCGGTTTTCAAAATTACGAAGAGGGGAACGGTTATTCAAGTTACGAAGCGGAGAGCAAAATAGAGGACAATTATCTACAAAATGTCCATTTATTTATACGGCTGCTTAAAATATGAATATAGATGATGGATCTATCTGTGCATGATAAAATGAAAGCATGTCCGTTGCACCAGTGTATTCTCTTGTCAAAAGAACAGTCAAGCTTTTTTCAATATCTTTTTTTGATTATGCAATATGTACATTTATAGTGCACGCTCATGCTAGACATGTTGCATGTGAGTTTCAAGGGTCGTCTTCGGGATATATTCACGAATGTGCACCAACAATGCTCACCGAATATGCTCTGATATATCTTATGTGTCAATAGCTAATACTAATGAGCAATTGCCTTTAATCCAGGTGTATAGTGTATTTCCATTTCCTTTTTCCAAACGTATTTGTGCATTACAAACAGCGCAAACGAATTAGCTATTTATTATGTAAAACACTTTACCGGTGGCGCAATCAGGTAAAAGTGGTATGGAAAATGTTCTCCTGATTATTGCAACGTGTGATTTACGCTCTTGTGTATTGCTAGCAAAATAGCTTAAGTTTTCGGGCAATAAGAGAAAACGTCTAACTTTAATTTAAATAATAATTAATGTTATCATGCCTTGTATATATGGCCCCATTTGGGCAGCAAATTGTACTAGTTTCATCTACATTTTTATTATCACCGAAATAGGACAGGTAATATGCATCGGATATCTAAATAGCATAGAAACATTTTGTATACCTATCAAAATCTCACAGATTTTATAAGCGTGTGAGGAACTGCAATAATTGGGGATTGATGATGTTATAGTTTTGAGGAGGCAAATGTTTGTGCTGTATGCAGCTAACAGGGGTGTCTTTTTTTTAAATGAATTGTAGATACTCAAAATATATGCTTTATTTTAAACGGTACTGCTCCCATCCGGCTGGCGTTTTCAGTAAAAGTTCATTGCAGCCATAATCAGGTACGTCTACGTCAACGATGCCTATAGTATGCATACGTAACGTATTAACATCAACTGGTTTGCATAATCACTCTTTGACATCTGTTTTCAAGCTTCTACGTGTTCAACATTCACGTATTTCATAGATTTCATCACCCGATGGTTGATCATCGTGCTGACAGTTATACATCACTTTTCTCGATTCAAACTAATGTAGTTTGAGATCAGAGCAACAACAAAGTATCTCTAAAATGTGCAGCAATAATACATATCGGCATTGCATTATCGGGCTATATTGCCTCTTTTCCCTAATCAGCGGCAAATATTTAATATTTTTCATTTAGTTCTATTTTGTTATTCTCTGTACCAAAGTACTGCGATGTTTACAGGACGTTTATATCGAATATACCGTTTCCTAAAGTGCGTTCACCTCAGAAGCACGGGTGAGCGACATCGCGTCGTGACAATGTATTCCCGTGCATGAAGGTTAATAAGTGTTATTCATCATTAATGTGTTATCAGGGTCGGTAGAGCTGCATGTTAATTAGGCATCAATGTCTGCAGATTCAAAGAGTGTCATTTGCAAACTGAGCAAAAACAAGGTGTCAGTGTAATTGAGCTAGAATATGCGAACCGTTTAAAGCAAAGGCTATCTACGGGAAAAGTACATACCGAAATCTAGCTTTGGGACAGCCTTATTGAGCTATGTATGCTTAAATTCGATCTCCTGTTCAGTAAGTAGCAATTAGTATTTGCCATTGGACGTACAATGTCATAGGTATACGACCTTATCTATCTTTGATTCCAGCAATCATGCGCTTCGTGATTGCAATGTTATAATTGTTGCAAATAGTTTTTGTTACTTTTTTATTTAGTTACAAAATAATAATCGTCTATTATATTATTGGAGATCAGCTGCCTACGCGTTATAAAGTTATTGGCAATTAACATTAATATAGGTGTCTGACGTAACACAAGTACCATTTTCAAAACAAATGACTGCTTTGTGCCCATTAAGCACTTCATGGATCAGCTAATGCTAAGAAAATCTCGGATCTTTGAATCACCTGATGCGCGAATTGTGCTCGTGATCTCAGACACCTGCGGCTGTTTGAAACGATCCAATATCTGACTGAATCGGGTTGTCTGAGAGTAAATATGCGTTGAAAACATAATATCCTTGATAGGTTTAGTGCTTAACTCTTCTACTAAGGTATGTGTGATAGCAGAATAAAGGATGATAATAGTGGGAAATGAATGATCAAATGACAGTATTGCCTGAGGCGGCTAGAAATGCGGTAGAAGAGAACATTGTATTGTATGCAATTACCAACAAGCAGTCACTATCACCATGACGAGTGTTCTGTTCCGTGCCAATAAGGCAATACTGTGGTTTTCTTTGCTCTTTCAAACAATCATGCGACTGTAGACAACGCGTGCACTTTTTCTCGCAGGCTATTTGGTGATGCGTCTGTCGGCTTTCTCGCTGGTGCCTGACCCGGAAGATCCCCATGACCTGTTTAACGCCAGTAGCTCTTAATAAATAGAATGTAGTTTAGTGATGACAATATATATATATATATATATATAAGGCACAGCTTGAATTATATATCCAATATGAGATATAAAGCAAGGACCAATGATTAATAAAATTACACAGACAACGGTCAATGGTGCGAATACATCAACGTCCCTGTATACCAATGATGTTACCAGCGACTAACCAGCTTCTGTCATGTACAATTTGAAAATGCCATGTGGACACATTTATTACGAACTGTGGCGAGCATAACCGCAATCACTCATTTTCCATTAATTGGAATACTAACAGGCTGAATAAAGGATGGTCAGTGTTGGCCGTGAAGCTTTCCATATATATCTAGCAATAAGGTTTATTCATTCAATTGACGTACAATTTGGACGACTGCATAGACAAAGTAAAGGCAATGAAACTAAGTCGGCTGCAGTAAAACAAATAGTAAACCAATTAGATATATTTATATATATATATATATATATATATATATATATAGAGATATAGAGAGAATATATATAGAGATAGATATAGATATATATATATATATATATATATATATATATATATATAATCTATATATATATAGATATATATATATATATATATATATATATATATATATATATATATATATATATATATATATATATATATATATATATATATATATATTGGATGCTTTGATCCAATGTGAACGAGCAAGAAACTAACAATTGGCGAGACTATGTCAAAAGTCAGGTAAACATGTAGAGAGACAACTAGACTTATCGTATCAAAGCAAATGACACAAGTGTGCATAGATTATTACTTGTAATATGGAATATAGAGTCTCCCCGTCGGTTTACCATTAATATTCTGATGTGTGTGTAGAAAGCTGACTCAATTTGCACGAAATCCATTTGTATTGACGTACAGCAGTGTTACCAACGCGCAGGTGTTCTATCTTAAATTATGGATTATCCCTCAGATGGACCAATCCACCGGGACTTCAAGAGACAGATTATGTTTGCCTCCTGTTATATTGGTCGATACAGAGCAGACGCAGTTCTACTAGACGTGGCAAAATGATGACCCGACAGGAATGAATACACACAAATGAATTGTCGAAAATAAATAGGTAATCCTGCTTTCCGATACTAGCCTCACATTTGGATGAACTTGAAAGAATTCTGTAGCAGAATCGTAGTGGGATCGGACCCAACTCAACGACATTGACTCATCTAAATTCAGTAGCTAACCATTGGCAAACATCGCAATATATATTAGCTGATCATTTCTAATTTATAATTGCATAACGTGTATTTTTACTCATGAATAGTTTAAAGGTTGTAAACAACGCATGTTAACAGCAAAGAGTTTATAGCTTTGCTAAGAGATCTTACTCGAGGCTTCCGTCCGAGGTAATATGTAAGGACGCTACCTGTTAGCCAATGCGTTATTGCCAGAGCGTCTCTCAAAACCACGTGGAATGCTTTGTTTACTTTGGAGCTGTTGTCGTCTCGACCAATCAGATGACTTAATTTCTTTAGCAGCCGCCGAGCCCCGAGACGTTGGATCAACAGTCCCTGGTGCTTATGTTGATATTATGGTATCGTTACCTGATATCGGGGCCGTTTGTTCGAGTAATTTCATAATCGTCACGCAGCTCAGCGTAGCTATAAACCCTTTCATCTAAGTGCACTAAATGCAATGGCACACGAGCCACTAAAACCCATTCTCCGGTACTACGTGGGTGGAAATATTATTACGCTTTGAAAAGTTACATCACTTCCCCCGAAATGACAACGACTGTACATTGTCATTTCATAAAGCAATCATGTTTAAAGCTAACCAGAACATCGACAGAATATGACGGATTTATTTACATATGTTTAATGCGTATACCCTGGTAGAGAACGTAAAATTAAGCTTATTCCGAGCATCGCGGTGCAGTAAATGCAAAGGTACACGAGCCAATAAAATCATTTATCCGCAGCAGAGGATGCTGCTTATATCTGCGCAATCAATCACATAGAATTTGACCTGTGCTTGACCTCCTGGTTGTGCGCTTTCTGAAAGGGCGCAGTGGCGGTTTTAGATGTTAACATGGGAAGCATTCGCACCTGGAAAAGCAATGTACTCCGAGAAAAAAGTTAGGTTTTGTTGCTGTCTATGCTTATATCTGTCCAGAAGATGTCATTATGCGCTTAAAAGTGACAAATGACATTTTCACGAAGGCTTCGTTGATAGCATTGTATTTTACGGAACAGCATCAAAACGTCTTAAAAAAATCTTTATAACAAGTGCTACAGAGGGTTTGTTTGCGTTGCAAAGTCAAAAGTGGAAATATAATTACCTACGCGAAATACTGAATTAAAAATTACTAATCAAACGGCAATAAAGCGTGTTAATATCATAGAGCAAAGATGATCCTTTCGAGCTGTGGCAGAAGAACTTTAGTATCCTCTGGTCCATGGGAATGACCCAAACAGTGAGAAGAGGATCATGTATTTTCATTATCGGGTACAGATTATCAAATCACATATTATATGCCGCTCTTTTAATTGCATCGTCAAAGAAACAATATCAGAATGTGAGAGTTTTGATAAGTACGCCGATAACCAAATTTTGCTCTATCTGGCATAATGCTTTTATACAAATTATGCAAATACGCATTTGCCATGAAACAAATATATGGCTTCGTGTTCAAGAAATTATAACGGCAGAGGTTAGTCCATGGCAAAATATTTCTTGGATTGATAGGAATAATCTTCCAGCAGTGTTATATGGTTTGCGGTCTTCGAAAGGTGTTCAAGTTAAATGAAGCAAGACGATAATTTTGCAGTTGTGGGACTGCTTAGCAGTAAGCGTCAAAACGCACGAATGCCGCAGAAACAATTCCTGTAAATGTCGGATATGATTGCATAGAAACATTTTGGGGAAGATATTCTTTCGAGATGACCGGTATATAATTACCTAATACTCAAATTGAGATATATACAATATTTATATAGAGAGAGATACAATATAGATAGATATATAGATATATATATAGAGATAGAGATATATATACATATAGAGGGAGATATAGATGCAGAGAGATATATAAAAGGGTATAGAAAATATTTATATAATTATAAAAATAAGGAGATAGATATATGTGTTTATATATATATATAGATTATGTTTGTAGATAGATAGATATAAATAGGGATATAGATATATAAATATATATTTCCATCTATCTATAAGAGATTTCCCTATCTCTCTATATATGTTTATTCTAAATATATATATACATATAGATATTTATATATACATCTAAATATATATATCTCTATATAATGTCTTTTTAGTATAAAGGGTCTATTTATATATAAATATATATATATATATGCAAATATAAGTGTATTCATATGTTTATATATAAGGTATAGATATATTCATTTATATATGAATGACATATATATGTATATATCTATACATATATAAATATATTTAGATATATATATATATATCTCCCTGTATGTATATATATACAGATATATATATATATATATATATATATATATATATGTATATGAATATATATATATATATATATATATATATGTTATATATATATAAATAAACATATATATAATTATATATATATGTAGACATATCATATATATATATATATATATATATATATATATATATATAGATATATATATATATATAAATCTATATATATATCTCTATATATATATATATATATATATATATATATATATATATATATCTTCTATATATCATATATATATATATATAAATGTGTTTGTTTGTGTATTTTGTGCCTGTGTGTTCTTAATCGCCTTGCCAAAAGCTGAATAGTGCAGATACCTACGACATACATAAATATTCGATAAATCAATTCTCGTTTAAGTTAATGACCTGCAATGAAGCGTCTGTTATGTCTGCTTTGTTATTGATAGTTTATTATAAATGTAATATCGCATGACAGCACACTATGCATTTCGCATTTGATGTTTGCCTTAATCTGGTTAAAAGGTATAATACACTACATATATCATGCAAGCGTTGTTTTTTTATACGAATGTTCTTGCGCAGAAGTGAAATGAGTGATCGCCGTTGATCTTTAAAGGCTTTATATGCTGTCTGTTTCGCCATTACTGCGGTGCTACGGCAAACAAAGCATATCAACACCAACCTTTCTTTTACTTCGAACGCTTGTTATATCTTATACAAAAGCTGGTCCCAGTTGTGCCTTATACATTAATTTTATGCCAGCTAAGAATTCATAATCAAAAGTCATATAATGCATAATGCAATACTTTCTAGCAAAAACCCATCCAGGGTTCTGTTTAATGTAATCTAATATACTGCTGCCCGAAATTTACCAGACATTGAAAAAGGGTATCCTTGAAGTGCACATTGTCATATGCTTTCTTTTAACTCTGGTTGTATTGTGCTGTCACTCGATGTACGGATAATTGGATTGTCCTTGACTATAACTTCTTAACTATTTGGTGTTTTCAGACATCACTCTGCTTGCATGAAAATTATTCATAATCATAAAATAAATAAACATATGTTTGAGCCCTGTGCTTCCCAATGTTTGATCTTGCATCAATTCGAACTCTTGAACATCTGTATACAAGGCGATAGCTGACAAACCACTATACACTCGAGGAAACTATATTGTATATCTGCCTGTCATTTTAATATAACTATCAGCAACTTTAATTGGACTAATCTTAATAGTACGCCCTTGCTTTAATTTATCCGTGCGTGTTGATTCTACAGGTCAGGACCACGATTTAAATATGCTTTATGCACAGTAAAATATTTTAATCACTTATCATTCGTTGTATATTTTTTGGTTTATTGAAGATTGTCTATTAAAGTTCAGAACACAGTTTGCATGTGCTAATATTCATGCTTATTATCCACCATATAGTTGTGCAATAAAAGGGATTTTGGAAATCTTATTTTCATAGTATTAAGCTTAATTATTATTAATTTGGATAGCCCGGATCGTAATAGTGCTTTTGGTGCCTTTGGCGACATTACTGAATGCCGCACATTGATGAAAAACAAGTACAAATATTTTTTCTGGATTACAAATTCACCGAATCGGTGATTGGAAGCATCCATAAATATTGAACATACATGCCTTGAAATTAGTTCCACTATTAAGGTAAAATAAATATGGTTATTAGAATCCATTAATTCACAGCTACTTACCTGT